>MDKI01230957.1:0-35491 GCA_005239505.1 Nicotiana paniculata | reverse complement strand
CCCAGATTTATATTTGCAACGCCCGTTTAGTCTTTACAGAAGACATAGTTGAGCGTGATCAGTGCCCTTGGAGATTTCTCTCCTTTCCATGATGGTCATCAATTTTCATACTGCCTCGAGGTATGCTGTGATGAGTCCTCGATATGCTCTCTCAAGGGGAGTACTTCGGAGTCAAGCCTCAAACTGTGCTTCGAGCCCCTCGAAATCGGGCTTGGGATGTCATAGAGGCTCTAAGATCGGACTTCCCTGATTTTGGCCGTATACAGATAGTTTCTGCGTTTCTTAGAGTGAAACGATAAGAAACGATTTCAAATTCTTAGCTCTTCGATATCTCCACTGTGACGTCAGCCACATGAGGTCAATAATTGATGTGACAGAAAGTCTGCACAGAGCATGGTTCTGGAAAATCCCCCGCACTGCTATTTGCCGCCCTTTCAACTCCTCCAACACGCTTAGAGAACCTCTATAAATATTATAATCCTTCTTTTTTCAAATTTTTACCCTTTGCAACATACTCAAATCTCCATTCAACAGCTTCTGCATTCATCCCTTCTCTGCGTTCATCTCTTCGCCAGTTTTCTTCTTATTATTCTGAAATTTTAACATAATCATGGCCAAAACTTCTAAGACGGTCCCTCAAAAAGAGAAATCCCCTTCTACTTCACGCTTGTCTAAGAGCAAAAAAGTAGTACCTCCTCGCATTGAGGAGTGCATCCCCGGGCCCTACGACACATCATCCGACTTTAAGATTGAAAAACCTTCTTCAAGCGGGCCGATGCGAGCCCATATCTCGATATATCAGTCTAGTGACTGATATTAAAAGAGTGAAGATTGACTGTCGATGGGAGGAGGCGGTGCAAGAGGAAATCCCTTCATCTGAATAAGATATAACCACCTACAAAGCTGGCTATCTCAGTGTATACCCATATCCCTTCACCTTAGGTCTTGTGGACCCCTCTTCGTCGCTAATAGATTTAACTGATCCTCAATTTTTACCGATAATATCGAGTGACACTCGGCCAGATCTACCCTTCTTTCTGGCGAATCATTCATATGATCAGATATTTATCGAACATGGTCGAGGGTATGCCTTTCACCCTCGACCACCTGGTTAGGATGTATAGCCCTTGTCTTTATCGAGGTGGCCTAATTAAGTTACAACGTCGGACCTTGAAGGTCCTTATCGACAATATTGATAAGGACAAAAATAGAGGGTGGATGATCCGCTTTGTCCTAGTCAGGACCTCAGACCTGATCCCCGCTGAGAAGATGTCATTCCCCGAGGAGTGGAATATGAGTCGTAAGTGTCGATTCATCGAATTATGCTTTGTTAATCGAATGTTTTTCTTTCCCTTCTGAACTTGTTTTTTTCTGATGGCGCAGCCGTTGAATGGTACCCTAGCACCGTCAGAGACCTTCCGGGCTGGGTACGCCAGTTAGATGCCATCTTCCCATATGCTAAGCGCATTTGGCTTGACTTGGCCAAAACTCGATGGGAAGCCAAGAATCACGGTAAGTTTTTACCACCACTGCTTTCGAATCCTCTAGTAAAATATTCCTTGTATACTTGATTTCTTAAGTTTATACAGGCTTTGGAGAAACTGCTTTGATGAGGCCGCCTCCACCTGGCAAAGTGGAGACTCAAAAACTTGCCACAGGCAAAAAGAGAAACAAGGAGACGCCGTCGGAGTCTCCGAAGCCAAAGAGAGCCAAGGCTCAGGAGCCTAAGGACGATACTACGGTCTTGACCTTGGCAGCTGCTGAGAGCCTTCGTGTCGAGATGAATACAATGATAAGGGGAAAGCGAAGCATCGATGCTTCTAAGGCTGCTGAGCCAGCGATTACTGATACAGTCTCGCCTCGAGTTGAGAAAACTCCCGAGGAGGATGTAAATGAAGTCCCCGAGTTGATCATTGACCATGGTACATCCTGTGCCGATAAGCACTTGGTCGGTGAAGTCGGGGGACCAAGCTCCGAAATTCCTCGAGAGCGAGAGAAGACTCCAATAGAGGTTGATGACATAGGTGATTTTCCACCAGGTCCGTTTTTCTCCTCAGGGAAAATACGGGATGGCCAAAACAAGGGAACTCCCGACGTGGGGGAATCCCAAGGAGAGAATGACATATTTGGAGATTATTTCGCTGGCGTTGAGGAAGAGACTGATCTTGATACCCCACTTATTCTCGTGGAGGCTGAGAAGCTCCAGAAGCAGGTAATTTTTTGCTGTAGCGTTTGTGCTTTGGATTCTGATTCTTGTTTTTCCAACTCCTTCCGTTCGTGTTTCAGGTCGTGATGCTCTATGATCGGGCCTTTTCCAAGTTACGAGCCGAGCTGACTCTTTGTGAGGAGGATCTTGGGAGACTCAAGTTGGAGTCGAATGAGCTCAAGACTCTGTATGCCTGAAGGGAAGAGGAGCTGAATGACCTTCGAGCAAGCTAGGAGAAAGCGCTCCAAGAGCGGGCCAACTTCGTCGAACAGGTAACTTAGCCTTCGATAGTTTGTTTTCTGTTTTCACAACTCAGCTTTAAACAATTTGACTTGGTTTTGCAGATCAAACAGAAAGACGACCTAACGAGCCAACTTCAGGAAGAGATTGTGGCCAAAAATGTCGAGATCCTTGACTTGAAGCGAAGCATGTACAGCATGTCTTCGGAGAAGGATACTCTTTGCGAGAAACTGGTCTTGGCTCAGCATCTTCTTCAAGGTGAGCAAGGGAAGGTCCACAAATACAAAGCACTTCATTTCGAATCGGTTGCTTCTCTATCCGCATCCAAGTCCGAGGATGACGAGCTAATATCTTCATACCGGGATGATGTTGCTGCTGTAAATGCTCGGGCCAGGAGGATATCTAAAGAGGCCGAGCTCAGGCTGACTCGCGCCATCGGCTATGCTCGACTAGAAGCCCGAAGGCAGGCTTTCGAGGAAGTGCATGCCAGGGGTTTCGATCTTTCTACAGAGTTCGAGGAAGCGAAAGCCTTAGAGGAAGAATCGGCAGCACTGATCTCTCCTGACGAGGGTTCTGCTAGCGGCTCGAAGAGAAGTGAAGATGAATACTAGGCCCTTTTTTCGTTATATTTACTTGTTCTTAGAGAGCCTTGTAAATGTATTCATGTAAATATGCTTTTTAGAATACAAAGGATATTCTTGATTCATTCTTACTTTGTATTAATGCCTTCCATGTTCTGCCATTAAATGTCTATCTGAAGGTTGCATTTGATTCTTACTTCAAATCCCTTGAGCTCGGGCTCGGCACAGCAGAGACCCTTAAAATCGGGTTGCTCTAGTTTCAATCGCTTGCTCTTCTTAGGAAGGATTGGTTAGAAATCTATTCAAATTCTTGACCCTTCGAGATATTGCGTGATGGCGTCATTGACGTGACCGCGAGGTGACCATAGTGGACCATCGGCATATTTCCCCAAAAGTCATAATTGTTTCGTCATAGCTGATTGGCTATCAAAATCAATGAATAGTCACTGCTCTCCTCTTATATATACTTGTTTTCCCTTTCATTAAGGGTTTTATCTCTTTGTGCGAACATCTTCACCCTAGAGTTCTTTCCTTCTAGCAGTTCTTCTGTCGTATCAGTTTTAAAGCTCTTGTCAAAGTTTTCATCTCTCCTTTCTTGTTTAAAGAAATTATGGCCACCATATCCAATACGTTCACCAAAAAGAGGGGATCCCTACCTCAGAAGCGCGCCCGGCTGGTGGTACACCGTCGGCACTTAACGAACTAAAATGCTTCATTTTGAAGAAGGACTTTATGCTAGAGAGACTCCCTGACATTCCTGGCCATCGAGAGCATGCATCGAGGCGCATTCGATCGATCGAGGAGAGACATCTCGAGGCCGTGAGGAGAGACTGCGGATGGGGAGAAAGAGTAGTACTGCAGATACCCTCTTGAGGAGAGGATATTACGACCCATGTAGAAGGGTTTCTAAGCATGTACACGTATCCTTTCACATTAGTTCCCCTCGACCATCTCGTGCTCGGGTTTTGCCAAAAGTATCGAGTTACTTTGGCTCAGATCCATCTGTATTTATAGCGGATCGTGCTGATGATGAGATTTTTTGCTAAAAAGGCCGAGCTTGAATTCACTTTCAGTCACCTTATTTGGTTGTATCGGCCCCTGCATCTCTGTGGCCTGATTACACTACGACGCCGATCCACCAAGTCCCCCTTTGCTAGTGACGACGAGGACGAGGATCAAGGATGGATGAGTCAGTTTATTCGAGTGAGGACCGTTGACATCGTCCCTGCGGAGTTCTTGCCTTTCCCCGAGGAATGGAATTTCAAACGTAAGTAATATGTTGTATTTTACCATTCTCGTTTTTGGAAAACTTCATATGAACACCGTTTTCCTCTCCCACAGTAGTCCCGTGGAGGCCAGATATGATCCCCGATCTCGCGGACTGGGTCCGTAAATTGGTATCTTCTTTGAGCTACGACAAACACAAGTGGCAAGACTTGTCGAAGGGCAGATGGGAGGCGAAACACCACGGTGTGTGCTATGCAGTTCCTCTCTTTAAGGAATACTTTTCTTTATGTTTATCGATTTCTCTATTGCAGGCATCGGTGAGTTTTCTAAGATGAGGCCATCCCCTATCGAGGAGGAGTAATAACCTTCGGCTTCGGAGCCAAAGAAAGACAATACAAGGAAAAGATCCTCGAGGGACGAAGATATTCACAGCGAAGTAGAACCTGCCTGGACGCGCGAGGGGGATGCAACCATCGACAAAGATTTTATATTCGTTGGTGGATCTGTGGATGGTAACGTTGTTGAAGTGGATGGCCTTATACTGATGGCTCGAACCAGGGGGCCTCTTGAGGCCATTAAGATTGCTGGACTCGAGGTCCACAGCTTCGAGGGAGAGGCCCCAAAGGAGAGGGGGAGAAGGCCCTAACTTGGCGGCAGTTTGTGATACGTCGGAGGGTACTCCGAGGGGGAACTCGGGTGGACTTCCTGAAGCCAAGACAACAGGAAATGACCCCTTCCAGGGTTTCTTTCTCCCTGAGGTCGGACGGGTAGATGTAAACTCGACCTTTAAGGAGGCTCAGCGGCTCTGTTCTATGGTGAGTTTTTAGACGGCATTATGACCTTTTTAACTCCATAGTTTCTTCTCTTTTTTTTTAACCGGGCCTTTTTTTTCATAGACCTTTGACAAACTTAAAACTGAGCTGCTTCGATGTGAGGCCAAGTTTTGGGGGTCCTCGAATAGGGAGATATCCTTCAGGCTTTCTTGTGATAAGAAGGCAAAAGAGTTGACACACCTTCGATCGAAGTTGAACCGATGTCATAATTACGAGGACGACCTCGAGAAATAGGTAACTTCTATTTTGAAGGAATTTGGGCTTCCTCTACCATCTTCGAGGGCTAATATTTTGGTGTCTCATTTGCAGCGAGAGACGGAGATGCTGGAACGCCTTCGGGACGAAGTCGACCAGTTCAATTCTGAGTGCAACAAATTGAAGGCACAGATGGATGCCCTTGTTGCAGCCAGAAAAAACGCTTTGGCTAAAGTCTCTGCCCTTTAAATTCAACTCCATAATGCTCGAGAGAGCAACTCGATTCAAGCGAGCAGGATAGTTAAGCTTGAAATCGATCTCTTGAAGATGAAGGCCGAAGTCGCGAAGGCTCGAGATGAAGTTGCGGAGGCTCGAGCCGAAGCCGAAGGAGTCCGAATAAAGGCCGACAAGAAGGCGTCCGTTTATCTAAAATAATCTACTGATGCTTGAATGAGGTTGAGGGAGGCTTCCAATAGAGAGAGAAGAAGCAATGAGTATGCTCGATGCAGATCCCGGAGGCAGACCCTCAAGGAGATTCATGATAAAGGCTTTGATCTCTCGGAGGATATAGAGCAGGATAACGCGGACAAGATTAATGCCAAGTTCCTCCTTTCTACCGATAATGAAGCCGATGTTGAAGACAAAGGGGAAGAAACTGAGGAGGATGCTAGTCCCGAGGGTGTTGATGAAGGCAAAGTCCCCGAGGGGGAAAAGACGAAGTCCCCGATGATAACGATAGACTAGGTTTCTTTTGATAAAAGGCTCCCTGTGGGAGTGTTGTATATGTACCTTTGTACCACCATTTATATAAAGAGATCTTTTGTCTTGTTCTTGCATAAACTTTCATCTTGACTTTGTCTTTGCTTTTGTGGTTTGAATTTTGATGCTTGTCGTTGAGGTCTTATAAGCTTGATTTTGCCTCATCGAGGTCTTATGATTAGTCCCCGAGCGAGATGACCTCGGCCCTCATATCGAGGGTATGCCTTTTTAGGGGTCTTATAATTTCGATATTATGGTCTTGGCGTTGACATAGGGGCTATGCCCTTTTAAGGTTTTACAAATGTGGTGTTTACTCATAGAGGTCTTACAAATTGGACCTTAGGCTCTTTATATACGGTTGATTTGACCTATAATATGGCTACAGTTTTCCCTTATTTTGGCTAAAGACTTTTAAAGTTTTGGTTATGCCTTAGCATTCTTTGTGTTCGTCCGACTCTTCGATGGCTCAAATATGAACCTAGATTATAAGTCGATATGCGACGATAATTGATTACCTTGTGAAGTTTTTTCGAAGGCTGATGTTTCGAATCTTTTTTATTGAAGGCTGATTGTTTCGAAGCATTTTTATTGAAGGCTGATCATTTCGAAGCCTTTTCATTGTTTAGAGTTGATGTTATCAAATCTCCTTTGCTTATGTCGAGGGTAGCCTGATTAAACGGTTCTTTTCGAAGTATTTGATGGCCTTTAGTTTTATGGCAGCAGTCGGACATCTCCGAGCCATGTTAAATTTGGTTGTAGCCTTTTAATATGACCGTAGTCTTTATGTTCAGTCGTAGTCTTTAGTCCCCGGGTGAGATGACCTCGGTGTCTATATCGAGGGTATGCCTTTTTAGGGGTCTTACAAGTTCGAATATATAGCCTCGGACTTAATATCGGGGTATGCCTTTTTTCTCAGGTCTTACGATTTTGCGTGTGCCTTGTTGAGGTCTTATAAATTTGATGTCGCCTCATCGAGGGCTTACTAGATTGAAGTTGCCTCATTGAGGTCTTACGAATTCGATTTTTGACGGCTCGATGAGCTGACTATCAATGACAGTCCTCGAGTGTTCGAGAGTTTTTGGGCACTAAGGGTGCTTCGATTCCTCTCGATCGAACACCTGCAATGAGTTAGTATGAAACATGAATGAAAAAAGGAGAAGGTTATACCTTAGCGATGATAGCATTTGGGTGTTAATATGTTCCAGTTCCTTGGCAGTCGTTTGCCTTCCATGGTATTAAGTTCGTAGGACCTTCTGTATGTTACTTCGAGGACGCGATACGGACCTTTATTCATTCATTCGGGTTTCGAGTATTGAAGGTGACTTTTCTCAGGACTAAGTCCCTAGCTCCGAAACAGCGGAGGTTTGGGACCTCGGTGGCCTTGATTCTTCTGCTCGACACTATGAGACTTTGAGAATTTATCCAAATCGACGCCAAGGGTCGAGCTTCATGTTGTACCTTTTGAGGATGTCGAACGCTACCTGCAAAGGAGTCAAATGGCCCTCTGCGCTTAGGGACTTAGCAAACATGCCATCAACGTAAAAATCTATAGGCTTTCCTTATTTGATGCTCGAATATCTCATTCCCTATGCATTCTTCATGCGGCTTCCGCGTTATTTAACTCGAAGGGCATTGCATGATAAGAATATGAACCATACTTCGTGATAGATGAAGTCTTTTTCTGGTCCTCCGGGTTCATTTAAATTTGATTATACCCGGAGTGAGCATCCAGAAAAGTAAAGATCTCAATGGCAGGTCGTGGCATCGATCAAGCGAACGATGTTGGGAAACGGGAATGGGTCTTTTGAGAAAATTTATTACCTCGTTTTCCAATGCATGCTTTACCTCGGACTGAAGCTTGAACAAGCTCTTCGACTGTTGACTTCATCACCCTTGATCAGCTGCTCATCGATCACCCGTTACTCGGGTTCAACAGAGGGTGTAGACTACAATTGCTATTTGGTTATCTTCCCATTCCTCAGGATCAACTGCTTGTCTTTGTACTTCTCCGAGGCGGAAGGAGTCAACGTCGGTGCCGCGTCATGTACTACAAACATCTCCTTTTCTACATGCTTCTCTCGAGTAGGGCATTATATCTCATGTCACCTTCGATGACATAGAACTGGGTATCTTGAATCATACCGGCCACGTTGACTGGGAAGATGATTTCCGCCTTTGTTGTGTCACTCGCCATATTGAATCCGTTCAAGACTCGAGAGGTGGGCACGATTTGGTCAAGCAGGCTGCTCCACAACCCTCGACCTGATTATGTTGATCGAGCTACCTAGATCCACGAGAACATGTTTCATTTGAAACTTATTTAAAAGGAAAGAAATTACCAGTACATCATTATGAGGCTGAGATAAGGCCCCGATGTCTTCCTCGCTGAAAATGAGGGTATCATCGGGTATATAGTCCCGAGTCCACCTTTTCCTTGTGATGGATACTTTTGTTCGCTTGACCATGGGATCTTGTAGGACGTCGACCCCTTCGATGATCATGTGAATGATATGTTGTGGCTCCTCTGGTTCATTTTTTTATCGGCATCTCTTTCTCAAAAGTGATTTTTGGCCCGGTCGCTGAGGAACTCTCGAAGGTGCCCTTCGTTGAAAAATCGGGCTACCTCATCTCGAAGTTGTCTACATTCCTCATTCCTGCGTCCATGAGTGCCATGGTATTTTCACATTAAGTTAGGATTCCTTTGGGAAGGATCCGATTGTATGGGCTTGGGCCACCTGGTATCTTCGATCTTGCCTATGGCCGACACAATGCCTGAAGTGTTGACGTTGAAGTTGTACTCTGTCAATCGAGTTTCATCATCCACTGGTCTCGACGTTGAAGCGTCGACGTTGAAGTTTGCCTCGATCCATTCTTCGATCATTTCGGAGTATATTACGCCTTGAAGCGTTTCTTCGATCTTCGACATATGGTTGATACCTTTCCTTGCTTGGCCTTAGCTCTCTTTATGGATTTACGGATTCCTTAGCAAATAACCTGCTTGGATACACTGAACCCGAGGGGGCTCCCAATTGGTCGTTTTTGGCCCTAATTTTGGATTGATACGTGTTGTGGACGTCCGCCCAAGTTATGGCGGGATATTCGATAAAATTTAGCTTCAGTTGCTTCAAAGCTATCGAGCTTCGTTCGTTCAAGCCTTGAGTGAAGTCCTGCACTGCCCAGTCATTGAAGACTAGTGGTAATTCCATTCGCTCCATCTGAAAGCGAGTTACGAACTCCCTTAACATCTCGTTCTCCCTTTGTTTAATTTTGAAGAGATCGGACTTTCTTGTAGCAACCTTGATGACACCATCATGTGCCTTCACGAAAGAGTCTGCACATGGCAAACGAATCTATTGAGTTCGGGGTTAGGTTGTGATACCACATCATGTCCCCCTTCGACAGTGTTTCTCCAAATTTTTTCAATAAGACGGAATCGATCTCGTCATCCTTCAAGTCATTCCTTTTTACCACAAGTGTAAGTGGTAATATGCTCATTGGGGTTCGTGGTCCCGTTGTACTTTGGGATCGGACATCCTGAACTTCTTCGGAATGGGATTCAGAGCCGCACTCAATGGAAATGGTTTCTGCACGAACTTCTTCGAATCTACCCCCTTCAAAATCGGAGGTGAACTCGGGATCTGATCGACCTCGAGTTATAGGTTTCTACTTTTTTGTCGTTAGCTTCTATCTTCTTTTCTCCTGATTCAATCCTTTCGGCGAGGTCCTCAAGCATCTTCATAACAGCGGGGTCTGCTGCTGACCCATTTTTACTCGATCTTTCTGGTGCATGTTCGACTCGAGGAGCTGCTTCCGGTACTACCGTGCTTGGAGTTTTCTGTTGGATCTGTAGCTGAGCAATAGCCATTTGATGCGCTTGTAACATCTCAAAAATGACTTGTAGGCTAACTTATGTTTCTCCCGAGCTGGAGTTCTCTACGCTTCGTGTTGGTCACCTTCACGCACATTTCTGTTGGTACCATAGCCTACATCAATATGCACAGCGTTGCGTGAGAGCCATATTTACAGGGAGTGGTGTTGGTACTACCCCAGAATTTTATGGTGGTACACCGGCGATTGGGGTTGCTGCATTGTTCTCTCCATGGGACTCAAGGCCATTGTTTTCACGTGCATTTGCTGAGTTAGACATTTTGGACCTGAAATCAAAGATTCTTGGACAAGAAAAAGAGTGAAAAATAACTTGTGTTTTCAGAAAACTAGCACCAACACAATCACTATTATTTTTAGCCCCACGGTGGGCGCCAAACTGTTTACCTTGAAAATGATATTAACAATTAAATTTGTTTTATGGTTCTAAAAATACGTGATTTTTTCTAATACTAGTCATTTGGTAAGGAAACGCTAAGTGTAAGTAATAGAGAAATGATAAGGAAACCAATACGGTCACAAGACTGGGGACCTCGAACTCGGCAGTATCTGGCCTCGAGGGTAGCCTTCGGCCGTCGTTAATGAACAATAAGTGAAGAAAAATAAAATGAATGCAATAAATGAAGAGCAATAAATCTATATGGTAATTGTTGAGCACGTCTAGGCAAGAAAAGCAGAGAATGTTCTATTGTATTGAATTTTCATGTGTGTTACAAAATGACAAGGGTCCCCTTTATCTAGGAGGGGAATCCCAACACAGTACATGTCTAATCATGACAAGGAAATTCTACTGGTACAGCTGTATAATGGCTCAGTACGGACTTGTACTATTGTTGCAGACCTTGTCAGCTCTAACCACATGCCCTTGGGGATTACCCGCCTTTTCATGACGGTCATCGATTTTCATACTGCCTCAAGGTATACTGTGATGAGTCCTTGATATGCTCTCTCGAGGGGAGTACTTCGGAGTCGAGCCTCAGACTGTGCTTTGAGCCCCTCGAAACTGGGCTTGGGATGTCATATAGTCTCTAAGATCGGACTCCCCCGATTTTGGTCGTATACATAGAGTCTTGCGGATCGATACGTAGACGTCTGTACTTATCTTTGAGAAGCTGCTAAAACTATTAGGAAATTCCACTTCTTTCATTCCTTATAGTATGACATCGATTCATCTCAAAGCATGTATTATGTTCCTTTTCATGCACTCGTGTATGGTGTTGTGCACTCGGTACCAGCTACGCGCCAGCAGTTCGTGATGATGCAGATGGACTATGAGGGAGTCAGGGATGTTGAAACATTGTCTCAATGTGTTGTCCAGATCGGGGATGCGGAGGTATTGAGTGACTATTCAGTTCTTTAGGTGGGGGTGCAGCGGGTCCTGCCATTTGGTTGATAAGTACGAGCTTGGGAAGGTTTAATTGGTTGACTAGTGGTCATGATAGTGTCAGGTCACGAGGTGGATGTTGATTGAGGATAGTTGGTGGTATAAGACTATGTGGTTCGTATGGGATTTTGACTCAGTGGAAGGTACATATTATCATTCGAAGCACTGGAGGAAGCGGGTTTGATTGTCATGAGTTTGTGGATCATCGGATATTGTGTCTTATGGATTCATGCCAAGTGGGGGAGTCCATTATCGACGAGCATCTTATAGGGTAAGGTGTTGTTTCAACTTTGGCCTACGGTGTAGGTATACGGTATTGAAAGGTTCCCCGAAATACGCATATGACTAAGATCTGAGATTTGCATGGGATGATGTTGGGGCTTACAGCGTTTCTGCGTCATTAATGAATCTTCATTTCAGTATCAAGGGGGTCAGAGAAACCACTTTAGATTCACAAAATGTCTATTTAGCATGGGCATCTTGGTAGGGGAGTTATGGGGTGCTTCAGAGGAAATACGATGGTTTATGAGCTTCTAGGCTAGGTTCGTACTAGGATTTTCTGCATTAAGCTTCTGTTGGGGTCGTTGTGTATGGAAAAGAAGAAGTGTTACCCCAGAGGAAAGACGAGGAGTGTCCGAAGAAATGGGTCAGCTCTGTGATGTTGGGTCAGCATAGCAATGCAAGTAATTGGTCCATTTTGGATGAAAATTCTCTACCGGCGTTTGTGGCAGTACTCTTGGGTTGGATGGTTTGTGTGATTCAGTTGATTTGGGGAGATGCAGTCCTGATGGCTCAGTTGCATGCGGGTGGGTCTCCGCGAGTTCTCGATGATGTCGACCACGGTTGAGTCGAATGTCTGCTACGGGCATAAGGAATATGTTGTACATCCGGTCATCTCCTGGATGGATATCAGAAGTTAATAGAATGTTGGCATTATTGGATATCATATGTGAAGAGTGTGCATTTCAGGAAGGCACCTTGTGTTTCGGTTTGCAGATGATTGGCTAGTGGTATGGTGATTACTGGGTTTTGAGGCTTCTGAGGTTCAGGTTTTGTTATGCGGCCCAAAAAATCTATACGGGTGTTTTCATAATATGATGGGGTGTGAGTGATGTGTCAACCATTTGAGTATCATAGTTGAGATCGGGTATGGACATTCTAGTATTCATGAGGTTTTGGGGCTGGACGTCCTCATATGCAGACTATTTCTTTTTTGCGGATTCAGAAGAAATGTTGAAAATGGGATAACTGATGGCAAAAATTATCAATAGGTTGCTATGGACTTTTGGAAGGATATTTACCTATTTGGGAATGATTAGGATTTGGTTTGGGGGCTATTTGAAAGCCCAATGGGAATGTGTATTTTATATCAGTTCAGGTTTGGGTACTCTTGTAAGATTGTGATCACGGTTATGTTACCGGGCAGAATGGATATTATTTGCGCCTATGCGATGATGGTCTGTGAGTTCAGGCCTTATGGAGATGTGGGAAAGATGGCCCTCGTGATGTTGATTTGCTCATTGCACCTTAGTTGTTCTTGCTTTCCTTCATGTTGTATTATTTCTATTCATTTCCCACAGTTATACTTGTGCACTCAATTGTGCTTGATTTCATCATTCATGTGATTAGTGAACCCGATCACTTTGGCTCGATGAGTATCCATATGTGGATTGATATATGTGGGTCCGGGTTGCATGCCACAGCGGATGTTATGTGGGATACCCTTTCCTTGTGTTTATTTGGTGTTTTTGTTTTCCTTTTGTGGGATGAGTTAGTGAAACTGCACTTTTGTTGTTATATTTGTTGTACTTGTTAGATAGTCTTGGTACCTTGTTGTCTTTCTATTTGTGTTGCATAAATGAGTTATTCTTGGTTTGGTGTACGAATCGTGCTGTGTGAGGATCTGTGTGGTTCCGTGATGAGTTGCCAGATGGGTTGCTTGCTTGGGGTATGTACAAGAGAGTTTCTTGTCTTGTTGATTTCATGGGCGGTTATGAGTTTCCGCATGTTTCTTTATCATGGGCAGCGTTGCAGAGGTCCGAAACAAAGTCTTATTCGATGTGAAGTGTATTACTGGTGCCAATAGTGTTATTGGAGCTATGGTGGTCGGAAGTTATTACTATAGGCAGTTTAGTTGTGTGGAACATCATGTGATTGTACCCTGGGTTGGAATTATGGCTCGATTCAGCTTGTTCAGGTTTATACAATGTATTGATGCGAGATTCGGATCCTATGATGAGTTTCAGATGTTGATGGTTGGGTTCCGTCCTAAAGATATGGACTAAATATTAAGTGAGATCTTCAGTTAAGTTGCGTTGTCATGCCTACATGGATAAGGGTGATGTGGAATCACCCCCGGGTGTATGTTTGGTGAGCTCATGCAGTGATTTGATAGCTTTGGAACGACTCTTGGAACGTTCGAGGATGAACATATGTTTAACTGGGGGAGGATGTAATGATTCGGCTGGTCGTTTTGAGCAATTGCATCTGGTTCGGCAGTTTGAGGTCACGATTAGCTTCACATAGTTTATAATGACCTGCGTGCATCATCGGCTCGGGTTTTTGAGAGGTTCGGAAAGGATTTTAAGGAGTGACTCTATTTTGAGAAGCTCAAAGTTGAAAGAATTGACCAAGGTTTGACTTTTGGACATAGGTGTGCGTCCGGATTAGGATATGGAGGTCTGTAGGGTAATTTGAAGCATTTCAGTGAAATTGAAAAGTTGAAGTTTTTGGAAGGTTGAGAGGTTTGACCGAGAGTGGAACTTGGTGATATCGGGGTTGGAATGCAATTCTGAGAGTTGGATTAGCACTATAATGTCTTTGGAATTTTCATGCAAAATTTGACGTCAAATTTGACATGTTTCGGCGTGAGTTTTGGAGGTTAGAATATTTAGAAATTCATAAGTTTGATTCATGGTACAATTCGTAGTTTTGACGTTGTTTGATGTGATTTGAGACCTCGAGCGGGTCCGGGTTATGTTATGGAACTTGTTGGTATGTTTCGACGGGGTTTCGAGGGCCTCGGGTATGTTTCGGATGGGCTACAGGCCATACTTTTCATGCTTTAAGTTGTTGGTTTCTGGTGTGCCCGTTTATTCTTCACGATCGCGGAGTGACTCTGGGAAGGATCAGTGATTTGTTCATCGCGGACACGATGGTGTTCATGCGTTCGTGAAGCTCTAGTTATTTGTTGTTTGTTGTTTGTTGTTTGTTGTTCGCATTTGCGTCCTTGTTTACGTGTTCGCGTAAGGCAACTGGGGTTGGTGGAATATTTTCTCAACATGTTCGAGACAAAATGGATGCGTTCTTGTAGCCTTGCATTATTGTTCATCGTGTTCGCGAGGTATGTTTCGCAAACGCGAAGCTTGTTTTCCCTGGGCAGCAGTTTTGTACTTCGCGATCGCGATGCTTGTTCTGCGATCGCGTATGAGGAATGACTGGAAAGAATTATAAGAACTCTATTTCGAGGGTTAGCCATTTTATCATTTTGGGAGTTGTAGACCTCGGCTTTGGGAGATTTTTCGTGTGTTTTTCAAGAAATTTGCGGTAAGTGATCTCTACCCGAATCTTATTATATTTCATGAATCCCTGGCTATTTCATCATTTAATTAGTGAATTAAGTTAGAAATTTGGGGAAAATTTGTATAATCTTTCAAAATGTAAAATGATGATTTGAAGGACGAATTGATGTCGGAAATTGATAGTTCTGGTATGGTTGAACTCGTATTGGGATGGCTATTTGGGTTTTGTAAATTTTATCGGGTTCCGAGGTGCGGAGGGGTTGACTTTTTAGTTTTTGTTAAAGATTGAAACTTTATTTTTCGAAATTATTTCCTATGAGTTTTATTTATGATTTGAAGTTATTTTGGCTAGATTTGAGCCGTCCAGGGATTGTTTCACTGGAGCATGTCATTTTAGAGTATCGGTCTAGTTTCTTTGAGGTAAGTGTCTTTTCTAACTTTGTGGGGGGGAAACTACCCTTTAGGAATTGAGTTAATTATGCTATCTTGTTATGTGAAAGTCGTGTACGCAAGGTGAAGAATGGGTACACGGTCTATATGTAGTAATTGACTTATTCAGAGTGTCTAGTCTATTCCCATGCCTTTAATTGAATTGTCATAACATGTGATATCTCGTTATTAGTCTAGTCTTACATGCTCTATTTGACGTTGTTAGCACTTATTGTACCTCTTACTCGTTATTTGGCCCTTATATGCCTTGGTTGAAGTTATTGCTCCTTATTATCTTGTTACCTCTTAATTGTTGAATTTCTTCTATGACTCTGTGCTTATCTGCCACCTGTCCTAATTGTTGTGATTGCATACCTAGTTATCGTGTGCCTTACCTACCCTATCATTTTTGTAGAGTTGTTGTATTCCTTTGATTTTTACGTGGTTCCTCTATTACCGTGCACTCATACCCTTGATTTTACAGATTCTTGTAAATATAGTTATTAAATTGTTGTTGTTGATTTAAATTATTGTACGGGGAATCGGGTTGCACGCCGCAATAGGTGAAATAAGTATGAATTGTATGGTGAAATAAGAGTGAATTATGATATTGATATTATATGGTGGGATCGGGTTACGCGCCGCAACTTTTTTTTATTATTATTATGATATTGATACGGTGGAATCGAGTTGCACACTGCAATAGGTGAAATAAGGGTGAATGTATATGGTGAAAAAAAGGTTGAATTATGATATTGACTCATATTACATGGTGGGATCGGGTTGTATGCCGCAACATATATTTATTTATTACTATTGATATTCACATGGTGGAATAAGGGTGAATAGTATTGTATGGTGGGATCGGGTTGTATGCCGCAACATATATTTATTTATTACTATTGATATTCACATGGTGGAATAAGGGTGAATAGTATTGTATGGTGGGATCGGGTTGCGCGCCGTAACGGTTTATGTGTTTTGTATTCCCTGTTGTACTGTATTGGCTTCGGTTCTTTCGTGCGAGATTCGGAGAATTCGTATTTTCGGTTTTTCATTGGTTTTCGAGGATTGAGTTGTTGTCCTTTATTTATTGCCTTGCCATCATTTCTTGAATTCTTTTCCTAATGCTATTATTTTGGTGAATTGATTTTCAAGATGAATTTACTATGCTAAGTCATTATCTCATATCCTGCTGAGTTGTTAGTAATGCATCGATTTTAAATAAAAAAAATTAATAACATGCTTACGTTATATGGCTTTTAAGGTTAAAACTCGCCGTTTTATTCGATACTTTTCCATTTCTAATAGTTGTCATATTTTAGTTTAATCGATTTCTCAGCTTAATCTCCTTACCTTGTCTGATACTTTACCATTTCTAATAGTTGTCATATTTTACTTTAATCGATTTCTCAACTTAATCTCCTTACCCTGTCTGATTGTTTTACTTTACTCAAAAAGGAATTGTTATTATATTTTAATTTAATAAATTTTATATTAAATTCAGTAGTTTATCTGATGTTGTATTTTATTTGAAAATGTTATTTTCTTCACCCAATGATTTCTAAAATAAACTCATTTTTCTCATTGATTTCTCACTTGGTTCAAAAATTGAAATTTTACTTTACAATATATAAATAAAATCTCTTGAACATCCTAATTAGCATTGGTCACGGATATTATGTACCGAGTAGCATGAGAATTTTTCGTGCAAAGTGGGATGGAAAATGCGGGCACAAAGTGTCGTATGTGTTAAAGGATTTGAAGTTGTGGTTTATGATATGAGATTACGAGAAGTGAGATTGTTAAAATTGTGTATTAGAAATGATTTGATTGGTTGAGATTCATGCTTTTGCGGCTGGAGACTTCAAAGTACACCTGCTGGTCATTCGCAGGCTCCAAAGTCACCTTCTATTTTAATTATTTCCATTGTTTCCTATTAATCTGGAACAGTGACGTATTCGCTATGTATAATTTACTCCTAAAAAGGCTTATGACTTGTACTACCGACTTTTGGATATTATATCATGTTGAGAGTATTGGTTTGTTTAGAAATTTCTGGTTCATGTTCAATAGCTATTTAGTAGAATCTATTGTCATTTCGGTATGTGTTAGGCATACTTAGTTCTAAAGACTATGTGACATCACGACTCCTTCTTAGGGATTTTGGGTCGTGACATTATCTGATGGTTCTTGCCTTCAACGGTCAACTTCCCCATCTCTGGTAAAATCCCTACTGCCTTCGCCTTTGTTCTTCTCTAATTTCACTCGTTCTTACTCGCATCATCAACTATTCGTCACTCTCCACTATCGTTTTAAATCTATGAAACCCTAAGGCATTGAATGTCACTATAAAAGGGATCTTTAATACTCACAGCTAACATACAACAGAAATATACAGACCTAACAAAAGACACTAAGAATCATTGCAAGCAAAACTTTTGGTTCTTCAGTGATTTCTGGTCTTTCTCCTTTCTTCTCCGATTCTAAGTTCCTTCACCGTTCGAAGCTTGAATCTTTGGTTCCTAAACGGCTACAAAATCCTCGTTTGGTTTGCTTCTCAAAGGAAGGTCATCAAGCTTTGACTCTTTCTCTCTTTTAATTGTTTAGTTAAAATCATGTCTATTATGTTATCTTTGGCTTATTAATTCTTCTTATGAAGTGTTTGATATTAGACTATGATTGGATATATATGCATATAATGTGTTTGTCAATAGTTTATGATCAATGTTTAAGCTTTGGAGTGGTATGGTTTCTTTAATAATCTGAAAGTAAAATCAGTACTACTTGACTACTCTTTGTAATCCTAATGAATGTATCCATTAAGCTAAGTAATCTATGTGTTGCTGAATCTCTGTGATTAACTAAAAATCTTAATAATCCTTTGCACTTGTTCTGAGCTTAGACCTTTCCTGGTGTTCTGTTGTGATCTTCATGTCTGCCATATTAACTCTGCCCTTAGTGTTACTTATGCCATATATTTGAAGTTGTTTGACTGATAAACAAAACTAAAATTGATATGAACATTTAATGATGAAGACAAGGTTGTCATCTTAGTTAGGGTATATCAGCTTATGTCATTTGAGCTAATTTCTTCCTTCTAATGTGCTTCTTTGATCCTGTAACTCTTGAAAGATCATTGTAATGATTTTCTGGCAACTTTCATGATTTTGTGATCATATCTGGATTCTCATTGTATAAACATGTCCTGAATCAACTGGATTAAATCCTGCTGAGTTTCTGCACCTATCCTTGTGTGTGTTCTGACAGCTGCTATTCACTTAGTTTTAGTTATGCCTTGGGAACTCGGTTAAATTGTATTTGTGACATTTAAGATTCATCTGTTGTATTAGAATGTTAAACTTAACTTCATCATGACTAACTTTCGCACTTAACCTGAACAACCGAAGCTTATTCATAAAACACCCATTGTCTCGAACTTCTATAATGGCACTGTTAATCTGATCCCCATGTTTTTTAATATCCAATCATGTTTGTAATCTTGTTGGAATGTCTCACATATGTATCTGAATGCATCTCTTGAAAATCCTGCACTCACCCTTATTTTAAAGATAGACTCTTACTTGTCCTCCATGCTCATGCCTATGGACTGACTTGTGAACTTAAGAGAAACTGCTAATGTTATTTGCCCTGCCTGAGTGTAGCAGCATGCTTTCACTGTTTGAGATTAGTATGAGTATGAGTTTAAGAGATTTTAGAGGAAAGTAATCATGTTATTTTCTTAGGATAAGATTGACATGTCAGCTTGCATGAGTATCCCTATTAACACTCTTTACATATTCCAAATGAAATTGTTAACTTAGGCATCAAATAGAAGTTAAGACTTAGTCTATGAATTAATCCTTGATTAATTTGAACATATATTATTAAGATATTGTGATCATGATCAGGGACTTCTGTAAGCTTGAACTCTGTATCTTTTCTCCTCTTTGGACTTCATGACTTAACTGTTTGAGTCTCTGAAATAGCCTGTTGATGATCTCATCATTTGTCCGGACTTGTAACTAATTTCTTTAAGCATACTTGAACATGTTTATGGTATTTACAATGTATCATATACTTTTGTTTGGATTGTGGCTACAATGGTGTGATTGGTTGTCTATACTCATGATGATATTTTGTATAGTTTTTGAAAGAAACATATATATCTTTATGTTATTATTATTATATTGGACTTAAAGTGAGTGCCTCGTTGTCCCTTAAACCTATAGGGAAGAGTGAATGTGAGTGGTTTAAGGGTATTTAGGAGTAAGATTTAGTTTGTGATTGAGATTCTCTCCCTGACACATGCATTGCTCGGGGTCCTTGAGACCCTCGTGAAATTTTAATGCCAGGGATCCATAGGGTGTCTTAGCCACGAATAGAATATTACCTTGAGTTCTTAACCACTGACATTTAATAATATCTTTAGTATTAGTGTTAAATGAAATAAAATTCTTCATTGTTAATTTGTTACTCTCTTTGACCTTATATTAATTTTACGGCATTTCTAATTACTTATGTTTGTTACAGTTCTGTTTTGAGCCTTACATTGATATTGTTTGTGTTTGAGTGTCATATTGGGCCATATGTTTAATGTCTTTCCCTTATTTTTTGAACATGTGACCAAAATGGGCCTCCTGAGTCACAAGAACTCAGGCCCAAGTTCCAGCTCGAGTCGGTAGTCGCTGAAGCTGCTCTGTTCCTTGTCCGCTTGGCCTTACAATCTTCAGGTCCAAATCATGAGTCCATTCCCTTCTTTTACTTCTTTACATAATCTGTCGCTACCTTTGTGTATATAACACTGATGATATTTGAGAAAATGTTTTTCCCTTATATCTTTGAATTCCTTTAACAACCTAGGTAAGCTAAAAACCATTGGTAAAAGATAAAAGAAATACTATCTCTTAGTAGTTAAATAATTTCAATTTGTTAATTATTTCTATTATCCAGTCTCCATTCTCACTCGTACTAACTATTTTCGTGAAGCCTTTTGAGAACTAAAACAGATTTGAAAGGTCGGCAATCTCTCTTTCTAAAAAAACCAAAATCAAAAAATGATATCCAAGTCGGGATTTCTACAAACCAAACGAGTACAACTGCAAATCAAAGATCCTCAAACGATTTTTCTTCGGAACTTGAGTATAAGATTTGAAATCAAGTTCTAAGGTATATCTAAACTCATTTCCTAAATAGTCCTTATTTTACACAAATAGCTACCTAATTTCAAAAGTCAAGTATTTTAAACTTAACTCCATCTTGCAAAATTAGTAAGAATAAACACTTAAACACGTTTCCAAACCTTTTTCAATTACATAGACATTTCAAAGGCTTTCTTTTATAAAACCTATACTCTTTTTCTTAGGTATATATATTTCCCCTTTTTTAGAAGGATAAGTTTTAAAACATGACATAAGGTAAGCACTAACCAAGTAAAATATAGACATATAATTTTCCAAACCTAGTCTAAGTCCTATGGAGCTACCTTAGGTGGATTCCAGGTGGTGCCTAACACCTTCTCCTTAAAAGAACAATAACCCTTACACAAATCTCACTGGTTAGCAGACTAATAAGATAATAATTAAAATTGAATAGATACCCTAGTATACCTTTAAATATTAGGTCGAGACTCTCTTTCATCATCAACACAGAAACCACTAGTTGAATCTTGTTTTGACTCGTGTCAAAATATGGTGCAAGAGTGCGCAGGTGCGAAGAATTGGAGAGGTTTTCTGGGAGTGCATGTGTTAAAAGACTCTGCATCTGCCGATCCGCAGAAGCGAATGGGAGCTGCAGAAGCGGAGGTAGACTGGAAGCCGTGGGATCGTAGGTCCATACAAGATTCCGCAGAAGTGAAGTCACTTCTGCGATGATGGAACCGCAGAAGTAGAGATGGGCAGGAGGACCAAGGACAGTAGGTACGGAAGTTTTCTGCATGTGCGAACCCGCAGAAGCAGTGGGTTGACCGCGACAGTTAAGGATTCTTAGTGGGCTTCACAGAACCATTGGTTTCTCCATGAAAGCGGAATAGCAGATGCGATCATCGTGTCTGCAGGTGCGGAATCCCTGGGCAGGGGTTATATTCGAGGGTTTTCATTATTTTCTCAATTTTGGAAGTGGGGAACTCGATCTAAGGCAATTTTTGGAGATATTTCCACCAGATTGAAGAGGTAAGTGACATTTAATACCATAAATATTGAATACCCATTGATTATTACACCTAATTTTCATGAATCTAAGATAGAATTTGGGGATTTTCGGACTATGTATTGGAAAGTGAGATTTGGGGATTTGAGGGTCGATTTGTGGTTGGAATTAGATGATTTTGGTATGGTTGGACTCGTTATCGAATGGGTGTTCGGAATTTATAAATTTTATCGGGTTCCGAGGTGTGGCCCGGGGTTGAGATTTTGGGTTGACTTTTTTATCTTGGTTAAAGATCTTAGCTTTATCGTATGGAATCGATTCCAATAGCTTGTATTGATTATATTAAGTTGTTTGTGACTAGATTCGAGTCGTTCGGAGGCCGATTCGCGAGGAAAGGGTTTGGTTGAGCATTGAGTTACGCTCTTTAAGGTAAGTAACACTTCTAAACTTGGATTCGAGGGTATTTCACCCTGAGAACTACGTTATATGAAAGATATTGAGGTGACGTACGCGCTAGGTGACGGGCATGTGTGCGTGTACTGGTGCGTTCATGGTTTGGGGAGGCCTTTAAGTTATTATCGGGCTTCTTTTGTTGTCATATCCTGTTATCCTCGCATTCCCTCTACTTTTGATAATTTGAATTGTGAATCATGTTAGACATCATGTTTAGGCTATGTGCTAACTGTTTGAGACTTGATAGGGAGATTCTTGTTGTTTCTGAGTTATATACCTTATTTGCACACATGTTCTCATTTATGATATTGTATCCGTGAATAATATTTGTGGCTCAGTACTTTTTATTTAATTCCTCACATGTTGTTGATACTGCTTAAGGTTAATTCTGTCAAACTGAGTATTTGAGATGTGTTTATCTGAAGATTGAATGACTGAGTTTGGGCCTTAGAGTCGGTTTGGTACTGATTTTAAGGTGACGCGCACATCAGGCCCATATAGGGCTAAATGTTATTGTTTTGGGGGTGACACGTGCACCAGGCCTCACTATTAGGCCAAATGATTTTTATTAGCGCTTGGGCGGGATCCGCCCTTCTGGAGTCTGACATGCCAGCAATGGGCATGTGCAGTATTTCATATACGTTCTTAATGATGGGTTGTTATGTCAGGCGCCTGTACCGTGCTAAGTGTAAATACTCTTGATGGATCCGTTGTGATACTATTGATTGACATATACTTGACATGTAGGCATAGAGATGTACTTTCCTCATGCTAACTGATAATTCACCTGCTTTATCTGTGTTGGGATTTAATTGTTACACTTGAAAGCATGCCTAAATTCCTGAAATGTGAACAAGCTGAAATTGATATTATTGAGCTATTGTTTCTACTGTTTATTCTTTATATTCTGAACTGTTATCGGTTAATGGTACTGAAATTTGACTATTCTGAGTCCGTCACTGCTTTCAACCCAAGGTTACTGTTGTTACTTATTGAGTACATTAGGTAGGTTGTACTCATACTATACCATGCACTGTGTGTGCAGATCCAGGTTTATACGGTCGAGGTGATTTTCAGACTTGAGTTGTTGCCACCTTTTGGAGACTACAAGGTAGCTGTCATATCGTCTGCAGTCCTTGAAGTTCACTTTCTGTCATCTTTATCTTTACTGTTCTCATATTCAGATAGTTGTATTAGAGAATTTTTCTTGTACCTTGTTATCCAGTAGTGCTCGTGTGCTTGTTGACAGCAGATTTTGCGGAGGTGGTAGTAGTATTTCAGTTACTTTTATCAGATATCTATGAGATTTTCTGCCGTTGAATTTATTAAAACATGTTTTATTCAAATTTCTAGCTTTTATGTGATTGTCAGCTTGCCTCGCAAGTGTGCTAGGTGCCATTATAACAAGTTGAGATTTTGGGTCATGACAGATTCAAACCCAACCTAGATGGGTTATTATATTTGCATAGACCGTTTTACACTATTAATATAGGTGTAATTTGAGCGTACCATTACCCTTCCTCTTTTTTTGTTTAACTGTTATTAGAAGTCCACCATAATACAATAAAATAAGTTAAGAACTACCAACTAGAACTAAAATTAAAATAATATTGAAAATGAAATAAAAAACTAAAAACACGTTAAGCACTTACGTTGTCTCCCAAGAAACACCGCATTTATAGTCATAGCATGCCATATGTCAACTTCACCATTTTGCCTCCACTTCAAACTTATGAATTGGATCCCAAACTTTGCTTCAAGTTTGCGACAATGCTTCCAGGGTGGTGATACAAATCCAAAAGAACCAAGTAAAAAATATCGTAGTTTGCACTTTTTGGCCTGTCCTTTGTTCTTCATTCCTAGACTCCTCCATAGGCTCGGATGGCTCGATTCCCATGTCACCATTCAAACACAAGCAAAAAATATTTTGAATAAGGTCCAACTGGCTCCAACTCCAAATATTATCCTTGATATCCTCATCGTTACATGCACCGAAGTCTTCAAAAATCATATTTTTCGCCTCCTATCTCGACTCTAATTTAATTTTCTTAATATTGGCATCATCTTGAAAAATATGGTTGAATGTACAACTCTCAACTTTTAGCTCCTGAATTTGTCTTGTAAGTTTTTTTCCAGCTTTACAAAACTCGTAAATAATTTGCTACACGTTACATGCGTCAATCTTTGCACCTCCAAATCATGAATAGCGATGCTAAATCTATTGATCTCTTGCCTAAGCCCACCTCTTCCTTCTATTAAGTGTCTCTCCCATTTGTACTTTTCTCACGGAGATCCCTATACTCCTCTAATAATAGCCTGTACATATCTCTAATACGAGCATTACGTTCCACACTTTTCACTTTGTTGCTTCTATCAAAATCACAAAGCATTATTAAAATTATCATAAGAAGGGCCAGGGGAAGGATAATAACACTTAGAAAAACTATTCCAACGGCTCTCACAATATTGCAGGATTGAGATGGTGCACACAACCATCGCTGGGTATATTTTTATAATATTGTCACATGTGAGATCCTTCACAATATGAACAAAATCAAAAAAACAAGAATAATTACCAATCCTGCCACTTCCCATTCCAAAATGTTGTGTTAATAAAAGTAAAATAATATTAAACTAAACTAAAATTAAAAAAACTTGAATAGACAACAAGTGAAAATCTGATGCTTGGAGCATCTGATGCTTGAAGGAACAACTGATGATTGTGATTAAACGAAGCAACCTCATTTCGGGACATGCTTGTCTAGAGCTAAGCTTCGTCTACTCAAATTTTGCCAGAATTTCACGCCGGAACTGCAAGTCTCAAGGTTGATGCGCTGATACCATGATAAAACTAGCTAAATTTCAGCTGCACAAATATAGATCCATGACATGCAAACGATATTCTCTCGATGAAGTAAAGAGAAAGCTACATAAGAACAAGAGGAAGCGGTTGTTTTCTTGATCTGAACTAGAGAGAACAAGTCCAACTTGTCTACTATGTACCACATACGCGTGCAAGCTCATTAACAGCTAACAACCCTCTAACAGTGTTAACTAACTCCCTAACTTCTCTTTTTTAGCTAATTGCTTCTTTCCTAATATCTAGTATTTCAGTCCTGATCAAAATAGAAGTACACGGGGAAGACTCCTGAAATTCCTTCAATGCTCGGCTGATGAGTAGTTGATGGGGAACATTTTCTTGTAGGCCTCTGTTAAAGCTATATTTGTGATGCTATAACCACCATCTAGAATGAGGTTCAGACCACTCACATATTTAGAATCATCACTTGCCAAGTACAACACTGCCTTTGCCACCTCGTTTTCATCTAGTAAAGCTCCTTTCAGATTTCCTCCTTCTGCAAAGTGCAAATAACTTGTCTGCCATTTCTCTGCCATCAATTCCAAGTGTGTTCAACGCCAGTGGTGTGCCAATTGTGTAAGGAGAAACACAGTTTACTTTTATTCCATACTTCCCTAATTCGACCCCAACGTTCTTGGAGAGCCCCAGAATTGCATTCTTTGACGCCGTGTAGGTGTGTGAGACATCACCATACGTTGCTGTTGCAGCACTCGCTGTGAAAACAATGGCCCCTCTTTTGGCTGGAATCATCACTCTAGCAGCATGTTTCGCGCAAAAGAATGCTCCAACAATGTTTACATCGAACACGTTCTTAATAATGTCATAATCAACCTCTAAGATGCTGGAAATTGGCTTACCCATTACACCTGCATTACTAAACATTATGTCGAGTTTACTGAACTTGGCAACTGTTGCATCCACTGCATTTTGGACATCCGATTCGATGGATACATTGCAATGGACAAAGATTGCTTCATTGATGCCAATCTCTTGTACTAAGGAAGTTCCAAGATTATCCTGAATGTCAGCAATTGTAACCTTTGCACCATGTTGAACAAAAAGCCTAGCTGTGGCTGCTCCTATGCCACTGGCACCACCAGTTATAAGTGCTACTTGACCTTCCAACCTGCAAAATCAAGTTGAAACAGAGATTGTTACTATTTTCTATGTGTAGGAAATAAGGAAAAAAAAAAAGAAGATGAACAAAACCTTTTGGCTATTGGGGTTTGAAGAGGAGAGATAGCCATCTTCTTAAGCTTAAGAGCTCTGTGTTTTTATATACAACTGCTTCAAAGGCTTTATATTTATATGAAAATCAGAGGCCAAAGTGGAAAATGAAGTTGTATAATGTCTAGAAGACATGACAAAGTCAGAGCACCAAAATGCTGACTTGGAAGGTCTAATATTGAAGCTCCTCCTTGAATTTTCAATCTAAGCTTCTAATTTCTAATGGTCCCTTTCATTTCGTGAGGAGCTTTTTTTTAATTTTAAATATATCCCATCTTTCCTTCCTAACTAGTATATAATTTTACCTATAGTGGCCGTTACCTTTTTAAAGACAGAAGTTATGTAAGATAACCAAAATATTTTTGTAATGATATAAAGATGAAAAGAGTCTGACATCAACTTTATTAGGTGACCTTTTACAAGAATTTACAAATCAACTAGTAATTAACAAGGACAGAAAACGAAAATATTACAATAGTTTCTTTAATATAAGTACAAGTAAAAGGCAAACTTCAATAACAAACAGGAGGCAGAAGACGACTACACTCTCTCTGACCTTTAGGTCCATTTTCCAGTATAGAGTAAAATGCAAGAGAGGATCATACAAATTGAGACCGAGAACCCTCAGGCGACATCCTTTTCTTCTGTTTTGCTGGGAGAAGGCAACCAGATTCCTTGCATTTCGGCAACTTTGAGGGCTTTCTGCTTTCATTCCTCCACAGTTTTGCTGCCACCTTCTTGAATCCACTCTTTGCATAAGTGACTAAAAGCGCAATGAGCTCACTGAAATTCAAAAGGTAAAGTTGTCAATAGTTAAGATATTTACTCTCTTAGCTTTGTTTGGACCTGCAAACTGCCATTCATTTCGACTCAACGAGAAATTGTACCTTGATTGTTCATCATTTGCAATGTGCAAAAGATATGTTTTAATTCTACAGCTCCTTTAATTCAAAATCTTCAACTTCCATGCATTATGTAGGTGAATTGTGCAGATTTGATCACTATTATCACGGTCTAAACGAATAACAGTAGTCTGCACTAGCTTAAAGGTGCATGAAGACAATCGTCAAAAACACTTATACACCGATAATAGAGCTATTATTTTCTTTAACATCAATGTTGCTTGGACAAACTTGAGCATACCGCGACAAATCTACCAGGTAACGTTATCCAACTCACTGGCATAGGTTGTCAAGGTAATCCAGCTCACAGAGGTTGAAGCAGATGGGCTCAGACCAAGTGTTGTAGCTGGAATATAAAGAAATCCTCTTTACATGACTTTTGTTGGTCTTAGGGTTTGGGAATGTGATTGCCTTTACTTTGTTATGAACCCCATTTAGAATATACTGAATCCTTAAACAGAGCATTTCTAATGATAGTTTCTCAATCCACATGGGCGTTGACACCTATTACTCTCAACAATTGCTCTCAAATCAGGTTTTCAGGGATGTGATTTTCAGCACTATAGCATTTTCAAGATTGTCTTTAATCTTTTTCCAGCTAAAATCAAGAAATCAAACTCTGGTCCTTTTTCTTTTAAGGAGATTAAAGATATGGAATACAATGACACTCCTAAAGAAAAGGCATCTCTGGGAACTACGTGCATGTTTGATGCTCTATTAATCCAAGAAATTGACACGAAATATCCACATCCAAGAAATTGACACGAAATATCCACACAGCAGACAGCTAAGTAAACATATTTATTCTTCAAAACAAGGACAAAATCGAATAAGCAATCATAATATAAAGTTCTAAATGTTTTCCTGCTTTCTTCACGTTTAGATTCACAAAGCAGCAATGATTAGAGTAACTCCACTAAACCCCCTTAACCTTTAATGGTTGGGAAACAATACTACCTCCATCCTTTGAAAAGAACCGATAACCCCCTTGAATTGCATTTTCCAATGAGTTATAGAATTATAAACAACTTTCCTTTTTTCTTTTTGTTAAAGGTGAATAAACAAGTGATTTTAATAATTTTTACCATCATTTCATTTTTAAGCTCATTCCACTGAATAGCATGCTCTATCATCCATTGATGTTGATGCAGTAAAACACAGAACTTAACAGGCAGAGGTGGACCTATGTGTATCCTTGAGGGTTCCGTAAACTTCGACAAAAATCTTGTATATGTATATGTGTATACATATACATATATACATAAAAGCCTTTAGGGAGGACTAGTTTAGCAGAATACCGGTGCCACTCGCGTTAAAATCCTAAGTCCGGCTCTGTTAACAAGGATCAGAAATGAACTTGAGAATTTGAGCTACATCTCAGTGACAAATTGATGCATCAAGAACATATTTCTTTAAACCATTGTAGGAAAATTCTGGTGTTGTTAAGCCAAATTATGGTTCCATAGTATCATGCATGATCACTTAGTTCCCTTTTTTTCCTTAATCTCTGTAAATATCTTTCAGAATTCTCAAAGCATCAAAAGAAAATTTGACTGAATGTATACAGTGAATGTCTCTTAAAACAAAACGAGAAGCCAAATATGTTTACAAAGTTTTCTTCATAGCCTTCTTCATGGGATCAGGTACTGTCTTAAACGAGGTCAAGCAAAAACATTTTTTCTTTAAATCATTGCAAAAAGTTATTTTGTTTGTTGCATTCCTGTGTTATACATGATTTTGCATTCGGATCAAATGTTCCTTCGCTGAAGTAGACTATTAGATATGTATGCATTCTTTCAAAGTAGCAGATCATATGTTTTGTTTATTGAATCTCCAAGCAAAAAGAAAAAAGAAGACTGTTTAAATTCTAAAACTCACCAGAAAATAATACTCAAGGGGATTATCGGTCCATTCAAAAGGAGGAGGGGTATTGTTTCCTAACTATTAAATGCTGGGGGGTTTAATAGAATTTAATCCAATGATTATACTGGCTTTGATGGATAAACCTTTTTCTATGATAAGGTAAGGTAATGTCTTAGATGGCCTTGCTTACAACAATCACCTACCTGGTGAAGCTCTTAATATTTTTTGGGGGGTTGGGGTTTGACACGCTAATCTCAAACCTTTTGACTCTGCCACAGGTTACCACGTCCTTCTCTAGCTCTCCTCATTCCAATTTATGTCAAGGTGTTCAGATTTCGAGAGTCAAACGAATTATTGTTTGACCGTAATTTTTTCACATGCCTTTTAAATATTTTGAATTATTAATTATAGTATTATACTTTTACGTAATCTTCAAATATGTGAATTTTATATCGAAAAATTGAAAAACTCCTTGTTCAAATGCATGGTCAAAATTAAGAAGTTTGAATCTCGAAAAGCAAAAAGTGTCACGTAAATTGGGACAAAGAGAGTATGTTATATACCAAATAAAATCTCATGTATGTTCCAAATGCAACTAAGCAATCAATCTCTTCATATTCACCAACGTATATCAACAATGATCTTTGTAACATTTTGGTGCATGTTAATTATGATCTTTCTTCAAAAGGGAAAAAATGCTAGAAACTCAATTCAAAAAACAAGCTTCATACTAGCATATCACATTAACATTTAGGGTGTATTTGGTATGAAGTAAAATGTTTTCCATGGAAAATATTTTCCTAGAAAATGTTTTCTAGAAAAAATGAGTGGCGTTATCACTTATTTTCCCTTGTTTGGTTGGTGAGTGAAAAACTTTTTCCGAAAAATATTTTCTAGTGTTTGTTCAGAGAGTAGAAAATATTTTTAAGAAAATTTATGCTACTATTCGCAACCCACCTTCCCCAAAATCCTCATGTTTCCGTAATGCTCCCCCCCCCCCCCCCCCCCCCCTCCGGGACTCTATTTTCTTCAAAAAGTTAATTATTCTTTTCAAAATTCACACAAACTCAAAGGAACTAATGTACTACTTTACTTTTTTCACATAAGAACAACGGTTGAAATTTGAGCTCGGTAACTAAAAAGAAAATACTTTTTTTGTTGAAAAAGAAAGTATCCTTTCTACAACATAAAAAGAAATTACTCACTTTGTTGAATGAAAGAAAATACTTTTTCTACGTTATGAAAAAAAAATATTCAGTTATTGAAATGAAAGAAAATACTTTTTCTACATCATAAAAAGAAAGTACTCGTTTTGTTGATATGAAATAAATATACTTTTCTACATCATGAAAAGAACTCGTTTTGTTGAAAAAAAAATACTTTTTCTATTTCAGGAAAAGAAAATACTAGTTTGTTAAAATGAAAGAAATACTTTTCTACATCATGAAAAGAAATACTCGTTTTGTTGAAATGAAAGTACGTTTTCTACATCATAAAAAGAATATACTCATTTTGTTGAAATAAAAAAAAAATACTCTATTTACAACATTAAAAGAAAGTACTCTTATAAATATTTCGATTTAGGGTGGGTGGTGGGCGAGGTTGGTTGGGCGAGGTGTGGTCGGTGGTGGGGTGGTTGGGGGTGGGTAGGGTAGGGGTGGTTTGGGGGTGAGATGGATGGTGTAGGTCGGTGGGGATGAGGAATAGGGAGGAGAAGGTTGATAAAGAGTTCTGGAAAATGTTTTCCCTTCTTTTCATAAGGAAAATATTTTCCTTGGGTGAAAATGAGTTCACGAGGAAAATGTTCCAAAACAATTAAGCGAACCAAACATGGAAAAACTGGAAAATATTTTCCTTTATACCAAACACACCTTTAATGCATAAGTCGTTTTACATTCCCCAAAAAATAGACTTGGAGACATTGGAAATTGTACTAGTCCAAGAGCAGAGAAGGAAACAAGAACTGGAATAATGCAGATTTGCTTCGAGGTCTCTAGCAAAAATCTAACTGCACCTTATCACCCAAAAAATTAATCTAATAGCAATACTCACCCATGATCAACATATTATGCCGAAAACTGTTAGTGAGAAATCATCACCTCATGGTGCTTTATGTCTTTTACTCCAAAATGCTAATCCTTTTGGGAGTTATCTTCTTTAGAACCTTTAAGGGGGATCATGATACATGGAGTTTCTACCAGTATAATTATCAGAAGTGACAAACTCTACAAATAGGGAAACCTAATATCAAAATAAGTTCAAATAAAACGGAAAGCTGTACTTACATTGGCGAGCAAGGAGAGCGACCACCATTCATGTAGTAGATAAACAAGTACGCATCATAGTGCTGGCCGTTAATAAAATAAAAGAGAGGCAACCTCCTTATACACTGAAAGGACATCTTCTCATATAAATATATGGCTGGGTTGTTGTACGAGATCACGTGTAGGTAAACTGCTCGACAAGTTGGGATTGTTGAGGCATATTTTATTACCTCGTGAATTAGAGAGCTAGCTGAAAACCAAAAACCATAGCAATACTTGGTAAATCCTGATTGAAGGATAGAATTACAAAATAGAGTACATACCCAAGAACCAAGGGCGCACCTATTCCAAGATTTCTATAACCTTCTGCAACTCCCAGTGTTAGGATGTAAACCAGCGTGTGGTTCGACCTAGCAGAGTCATATTTGACAAAATCTTCTATCTATAGATAAGGGTGATTCAAAATTAACAACAGTCCATAAGAAAGAATTACTTGTAAAAGAGCAAAAGGCGTACCTCACTGTCTTTTGCTAGAACGATCCGGGCAGTCACAAATCCAATAAGTTCGTCAGCTTGATCATTGGGCTGATTGCAATCGACAGCTCCCCAGGAAACAATATCCCGGCCATTAACGACATTTTGGAAGAACTCAGATTCATATCTAAATACCAAAAGAGGGGCTAACAATAAATACAGATCTAACTAATAACCAACTTCGCTTTGGTAAACGAATAAAGAATTTTTTTAGGGACTTCACGTGTCATTTATCTAACATCAAATATTGAAAGTGACGAAAAAATAGAAGGGGTCATCTGACCTGATGGGGAACATATCCCCATGGAGTTTCTCCAGTACTTCCAGATCAGAAGGTCGTATAGGCCTAAATTGTATGTGCGCATTGTGGGAGAATTTGAGGTTCAGCATTGAAAAAAATGGCATCAATCCCCAGGCAAAGACTTGGTGTATTTGAGAATTCGTATGAGGAGTGCTATCTCCATGTATGCAATATCAAATGCAATGACCATGCAGTCTCGGCAAGGCCGGAGTTCATTTCTTGCTCTTCATCAATTCTTTCTTACATATCAAGCAGTTAAAAAAAACAAGCTTCACGGGGAAGTCATCTTAAAGAGTGCGCTTGCGGCTTTCGTTTGAGATCCAGCAACTTTCAGCAATGCAAAGATATCTACAAAGAGGAGATCAATATGAATAAGTTCCCAAAGATGCACACTGGTGTCATCTATGAGCAGAAGAACTTTTATCCAGATTTCTAATATGAAAAGTGGATTCATGATATAAAAAAAAAAAAACACTTGTACACTAGGATACAAGTTGTCAAAATTACAAGTGAAAATCAATATCGCGTACACTTATTTCTCAAAGCATAAGAACATGATCTACAACTTGTGCAACACCAAAGATATTCAAATTTTAATGGTGCAAGCGTACGTCTATATTAAATGCTGAAGCAAACAGGTGGGGATCAACATAGTTACGAGTTGGGAGTGCGTCGAAATGATTGATGACAAACTTAAGACTATTTGAGCTTCCGACCTTCATACTAGACTGCAATGACAGGAGGCAGCACGAAGCTCTAAGTATCTACATACCTTGCAAATTTGGGTGCTCCGTTCATAATTCAAAAAAAGAAAAAAAGTTCATTCAGAATCTAATCTTCTTGCAATTATCCGGATATTAGTTTTAAGCAATAAACAAATAGCAGGAAATAAGAGTTTCATCTTTGCTATTTGGCAGAAACGGAGGCTAATTAAAGATTTAATTCTGATGGGTTCAAATGTTTATGTTGTCAACAATAAATCTATAGAAAATTTGCAATTATGGGTTCAAAAGTAATTTCTCGGTTTGTGTGCAACTGAACCCGTTTGAATTACAACTAGAAGGGCCTTTAACATGTGGACACCCAAATCTTCAATTTATGGAAATGTCAATGAGTCATATACCAAGCTTTAGCTAATTTTGCAAACGAAACGAATACAACCAATTGAGCTGGAGAAAAAGGGAAATAACAGAAACTAACATAACGGATATGGAAAAAAAATCGAGCTTTATGATCATTCTAAGCAAGAGAAGAGAAACCGACCCAGATAGGAGATATTAACAGAAACAAGTAATAGTGTTAGATGAGCAACAATTACCTCTTCGTTGGCGCCGAAATTGTGTGATCAAAGCGATGAGGGATCAATTGCAGGTCAGTAATTTATAGCAAATATTATTATAGAAAACGGAAATCCAACAGAAAACAAGTATGGATTCTTTTCTTTTTCATGGCGGGGAAATACGTGGAATCCAATTCTTTGTCATTTCGTCACACTTCCTTCTACTTTCTTCCTGGCAACCCAACCTGCAGTCTGCAGATGTCTCAGAATTACTGTATTGCCCCTCCACCCCTTAATTTTAAGATTTTATTTTATTTACTGAATTTTGTGATACTGATTTGAAATGAGAATTTATTGGCCGATCCTGCCACCATCTCTCGGCTGAACCGGTCATATGAAACACTACAAAGTCTACTCCATTAGACTCAATAATGCCCATGATGCTTAATACCTCGTAGCAACGGTCCAAATAATCTTGTGGCTTCTCAGAAGATGCACCATCGAAGTGAATTCAGAAGAGCTTTGTGAACTTATCCAACCTCATCAATTCTTTAAATGACATTATTGGCCTCTCCCGCTCTATGTAGCAACAATAGGTTGAACTACCCCAACTGGCGGAATTGTTGGAGTCTTATATATGGGTGTCATATTCTCTGGAGTATGAGTAGCGGGAGCATGTGCTCCTCCCCCACCCTGAGAGACAGTTGGTGCCACCGGAAATGCATCGGTCTCGGTCACACTCTTCATAAGACTCACTAAGCGGACTACAGCGTCATGAAGCACGGGCATCAATAAATTCGCTGGTACCTGAGCGGGTCCAATTGGTGCGGTCTGAGCTGCGATCTCCTCCTCGTGATTAATCGGAGGCTCCACAGTGGGTGCTGCTACATGAGCTCTAGGCTGAGCTCTGCCTCTACCTCGGTCTCTGCCCCTAGTAGTGGCTGCAACAAGGGGCTCTGGCTCCTGCCCGGTTGTTGATCATGTGCATGTTCTCACCATCTGCGAGAAACAAAAATGAATGATTCAAACATCAATGATAGAATAAAATTGCATGATAGGGAAAGAAAGAAGTGAAATTATTCTAAAGCTCCATAACGTCTCCGTACCGATCCTTCAGACTCCACTAAGCTCGCTTATGACTCGTGAGACCTAAGCAACCTAGTACTCTGGTACCAACTTGTCACGATCCGCAATACCCAACCTCGAGACCATGACTGCGCCTAACATCTACTTGCTAGGCAAGCGGACGTTAATAAAGTATTTAAACAATTTTTAACAATTACTATAAAGTAAAGACATTTAACGAAAAATAAACTCAGAATTTAATACAATGAAAGTAACGCAATGCTAATTGCTCCCAGAAATCAGGAGTGTTACATCCTGTACTTTTGAACGATAGATTAGTCATAAGATAATTCATATAAGTTCAAGGACAAGATTATTTTTGAGGTTATAAGTATTTATGATATATATAACAAGTGATAAGTAAGTGTCGTGAAGGTCAAAGGATAAACAAATCAAAGAAAATGAATTTCGTCGAAGTTTGACAGTTTGGGATAAAATGCGGTCCAAGCTATAATACTCCGGATTTATGAACTAGCGTAATACCACATGACCATGATAGTAGGGTATATCAAATAGGTTAAAAGTGATTAGTATTTAAGTGAAATGAGATTCATAAATTAATTATATGTGTAGTTGGTTAAATGAAAGATTGTAGTGTAAGACTATAAATTAATTAGGAAGTAGCATGTGCACATAAGCCATGTGAGATGTGGACAAATGGAAGTAAGTGTTATATATCCATACATGCAAAAATGTATGTGGTTCATGTAATGAAAAGTTGTTATTCCCCGCAATATTACGTCGATATTACGTCCCCTAGTATTATATCACGATGATATTACTCTTCGCAGTATTAAATTACGACGATGTTGCACCCTATAGTATTGTACGTTAATTTTGTCATAAGGTAATTGATATCAGTCCAAGGAAAATATTATTTAGAAATTATAAGGATTATGCTATTTCAAACAAGTGATGAGTAAATTCGTGAAGGTGAGAGCGTAAGTAAACCGAAGGAAATGAATTTTGTCGAAGTTTGTCATGCTGGAATAAAATACGGCCTGAGCTAAAATACCCGGTATTTATGGACTAGTACAATACAAGGTACCACATGACCATGATAGTAAAATGTATAAGGTGTGTTAAAAGTGAGTAGTATTTTAAGTAATTTGAGATAATTCTTAATTATGTGAATAATTAGTTAAATAATAGGAGTGGTGGATGGTTAATTGAGATCTTTGGGATAAAGACTAAGGAAAGCTAACGTACCAGCAAAATGTTAACTCTCTGTATTTGTAAAACAATTCTGGAAATAATAAAATAAATAAATAAATAA
>ML344271.1:0-10453 GCA_005239505.1 Nicotiana paniculata | reverse complement strand
GCTCGCAACATATCCTCCAAAATCTGAATAGTACGCTCGGACTGTCTGTCCGTCTGAGGATGAAATGCGGTGGTCAAATCAATCTAGGTGCCCAACTCTCGCTGAAATACTCTCCAGAAATGGGAGGTAAACTGAGTACCTCGGTCTGATATAATGGATATGGGCACACCATGTAGTCTAACAATCTCTATCATATAGATCCTTGCCAACTTCTCTGCTGAATATAAAACTGATACTGGAATGAAGTGCGCTGACTTGGTCAGCCTATCCACGACGACCCATACTGCATCGAACATCCTCTGAGTCCTTGGGAGTCCAACTACAAAGTCCATGGTGATACGCTCTCACTTCCACTCGGGAAGCTGAATCTGCTGCATCAAACCACCGGGCCTCTGGTGCTCGTACTTAACCTGCTGACAGTTCAAACACCGAGCTACATATAATATCATTCTTCATCCTCCACCGCCAATAGTGTTGCCGCAAGTCCTGGTACATCTTTGCGGCGCCCGGATGAATAGAATACCGGGAACGATGGGCCTCCTGAAGTATCAACTCACGAATACCACCCACATCAGGTACACAAATCCAACCCTGCATCCTCAAAACTCCCTCAACATCAACCAACCTTCTTGGCATCTCCGTGCCTGACTCTATCTCTAAGGAACACATAAATGGCGATCATCATACTGCCTGGCCTGAATACGGTCATACAAAGAAGAACGGGCTATGGTATGGGACAAAACACTACCAGTCTCAGAAACCTCCAATCTCACAAATCAGTTAGCTAAATCCTGAACATCCAAAGCAAAAGGTCGCTCTCCGACTGATAAGTAGGAAAGACTACCCATACTGGCTGACTTCCGGCTCAAAGCATCGGCCACCACATTGGCCTTCAAGGGATANGAGGTTTGCCTACTTATCTCACATCCGGTGAGACTCAGACCCACGTAGTTCGGTATGTTTCAGGAATAGGATGACACTTTGTGAAAAATTCAGGCTTATTTTGTAATAACTTTTCTTTTGGGTAAATACTGAGACTTTTGAAGACCGGGTAAATTTTCTCTCTCTCATATTTTCTTCCTTATGGTTTTCCCTCAATATTTTTATTTTTAGAACCGGTCAACATGCACAAACCAAATCAAACATAATGCACAAGTAGCACATAAGATGCATAAGGATGGTCATGTAATTCTTGGGTACACCTGTCCTAGACAGACCCAACCCCTGTGTTGAGTCCCCAAAGTCAAATGCACATGATGCAAACAGACGTTCCTACTAGGGATCCAGCATGAGGCTATGTTATTCTAGATTTAAATCCTACAGGGAGTGTTTTAGACCTGGCTTACCCAAGCAGAATCCTCGAGCCGAGGTGGGGGCAACGTACCGGGAGCACGAAAGACTACCTGGCCTAGTTACTGAACCAACCTCGTTCTAATTGGCATTACTTCTAACAGAAAATTGGTCTACGCGCACGTGTGCACCATAAATTCAGAAGACTCAGAAGGGAGGCGTAAGAAGACAATTTAATACAATTCAAATAATATCAAAGCGGTAAATAAGTGACAATTAACACATTAGGACCAAAAAGACAGTAATAACGTCAAATCAATAAAGCCAAGTATAAATCAAATTACCAGCTCCAATTCTGAACCCACAACGAAAGTTCTGGGTTCTTGTCCCCAGCAGAGTCGCCAGATCTGTCACACCTCCTTTTTCCCGCAGGGGTGGATAAGGGAGTTTTTTCAATTAAAGTGACATAATAGAAATGAGATTATTTATTTTATTCAGAGTCGCCACTTGGGATAATTTTATGGTGTCCCACGTCACCGGTTTATTTTTAATCCCAAATCAAGGAAGTTTTGACTCTATGTTAAGTTTGCGAAACCAGAAGACCGGGTAAGGACTTCTGTTAACCCGGGAGAAGGTGTTAGGCACTCCCGAGTTCCGTGGTTTTAGTACGGTCACTTTTAATCATACCTGACTTAATTGTTTAACTACTCATTTTTAGGACCTATGTATATTTTGACTTTTACCGCTTTTAAGAGATTATCCTGAGACGAGCCACGCGTACGTGTACTCATTTTATTTAATGCGCTAAAAATCATGTCACACGTACGTTTACACAATTAATAGCCCTTGATATTAAAATTATCTGGCCAAAGTCACGCGGACGTGTACCTTGGTTTTATTTTAAAAATCGATGTTTAAATCATGTCACGCATACGTGTATACAATTTATCACACTTAATTATTTAAGAAAAACTTGGCCAAAGTCGCGCGAACGCGTACCTTGATTTATTTTGAGAATTTTAACTAGGTCACGCGAACGTGTACATAATCATGATAATAGACTTTTTTATTGATGTACTAATTAGTTCAACAACTTAATTATCTTATTGGAAAACAAATATTGAAAGGCAAACATTCGTTGAAAAGCTTTTAAAAAAAAATAAAATAACAATTGTTGAACAATACATACGAATGCTGAAAAGCAACTATTGAACAAGCCTCTCCTTTCTTCTATATTTTATTTGTCATATATACCATGGATAAGTGCATACAATTTATTGCAGAAAATTTAAGAGACTCATATCTTTAGTTAAATAGATATTGATAGTAAAGATCCACTTAACTAAATATATTTTATCATCAAAATAGAAGAAAATAGCCATAACCACAAAAAAAAACAGACAAATTAAACTAATAAAGAAAGAGGCAAAGCACTGACTAGAGAAACCAAAAGCAGAAAGAAAATGAACCTTTGTATATAGATAATTTTGAACTTCAATTTACAGTGGATTTCATGATCGGACAGCTTTCAAACGGAGCCTTCAACCTGCGGAAACCTCAACTCGACTACTTCGAACCAAAACGCCGTTTCGTTATGTGAAAAAGGGAGGTATTCATGGTTGGTTGAAGGCGCAATAGCATGAGGAGATGAAGGTTCAGGGGTTAGTTTTTGCCGGTTTCCGGCGAAGCTCGCCGGCGATGGAGGTGAGACACAAAAAAAACTGAGAGAGAGAGGGACGTTAGAGAGAGAGGAGGCTGGCTACTAGGCGGCTGTTGATCGCTGATTTCTCCGGCGAAAGGGGGAGGGGGTGACGCTGGCGTCAGCTTGCTATGATGAGGGAGACAACTGCTTGTTTTTGTGTAGTGGATTCTCTTGTTTTGTGAAGAATGATAATGAAGAAAAGGAGCTGCTATTATGGTTTCATGAAGATGATAAAAACGGTTAAGTTCTTTTTTTTAGATCAGGGGTCTAGGGATTCTTGTGTTGTTATGGTCATGAAGAAGAAGATACGACTAAGGGTATATGAATTTTTCTAAGGTCTTTGTATTATTTATAGATGTGTGAGTTAATATTGAGAGGAGTGGGGAAAGTAGAGAAGGGATGTGAAGGAGTGGGGGTGAGGCATGAGTGAAGTGGGGAAGTTGGGTGTTATATATATATATATATATATATATATATATATATATTATATTTTTAGTATATACATATGAACAAATCTTATATTCTAAGATTGTGAACATTTTTGCAGTTTTTAATTTTCTTAAATAAAACCTATGAAGAGTAAGATAAAAATTTAAAGTATTAAGATTAGAAAAAGAAATATTTACATCAAAAAATAGAATAGAATTTGGGTATGGTCAAAAATTAGTTATTCACAACTATAAAAACAAAAAAACAAAAAATAAATAGAAAGTGAGAATTTAAGCCTCTTTCTACGGATACAACAATATCATACCAAGTGTATTCTCGCAATGTGGGTCTGGGAGGGTAATATATATACAGACATTACCTACCCCTACCTTGTGGAGGTAGAGATGTTTTTTCCATTATCTCTCTTCTTACTTCTAACTCCAACACACGCCTTCGAGCAACCTCTTCGGCAATAATATCTTTCCTAGTACGCTGCTTCTCTATCTCTTCCCTCAATATTGCTTCATTGGCATTGCTAGTAGAGTCTTGAAAATGATTAAATGACGACTACCGACCAATAAGAGGGGCCATGTAACCAACTATAAAAAATAAAAAATAAAAAATAAAAATAGAGATAGTGAAAATTTTGCTTGGTAATGATAGTGTTTCTGATAGATCCCAGACTCAAGGAAAGGAGTCCGGAACCCAAGTACTGCCATTTTTGGCACAAAAAATGAAAATAGGTGAAAGAAAAAAGAAGAACACTTTTATGTATAAGCGCTACACATTAACGGTAACTGTGCCGTTAATGTATAGCATCTAATATTTGGGCGCTATACTGCAAAATCTGAAACTGCAGGTATAGCGCCCAAATATCCGGCGTTATACCCTTTTTTTTTAAATTTCGTATTTCTTGTTGGGTACAATAATTGAACTGCGTAAAGCGCCCAATTTTTGGGTGTTATACATTAAAAAAAAAAAATCCNTGAGGTTGTGATGGAGAATAACTTTGTGGGATACAGTTTACCTGCACAGTGTCATGTTAAATTGTCACTTACAATGGAGTACGATAAATTGATATCGTTGTTATGCAAAAAAATGAGTGTGAGGAAACGTTCAGTGATTCTTAAAGTAACCGGAAGACATACGTATTCTGTCACTCCGCAAGGGGTTGCTTTTACTCGGAGTTTAACATCAACGATGATGAAACTTTGAGTGATTTTTTGAGGACTCCGGATGAATGCCGGGAATTTCTTGCAAGGGAGAAGACGTTCCCAAAAATGAGGTTGCGCGTAGTAGGGATAACCCCCTGCCATCGGGTGGTTATTCTGGAGCAGTTTTTGCCGGACAAGTTCCGGATGAAAGAGTTTTTCTTGATATAAACTTATCACCGCCGGCGAATGAGCAGTGAGAAAATAATTTCTATCCTGTTTTCCATAATTCACAAGACGAGTGGTAAACTTCAATTTTTATTTCTGTTAATTATGTACATTTTTGGTGTATTGAATTTGTATTAACACTCATATATTTAATAGGGGGTACCGGCCGGATATGATTTTACAAGTGGTCCATCTGGTAGTCATCACCTAATTGAAAACGTCCATCATGGAATTTCATCACATTACGACTTGTAAGTGAAGTGATATAGCTATATGGAAAGTATTTATTAATTTCAGTAGCTATATTTTTTTTGGTTGTACAGTGAAAACCAGCAAGTTGAACCACTCGTACTCACTCAATTACCCGAAAATGACGTATTAAATCGGGATCTGGCAGATGCACAGAGTGAGGAAGAGAACAATGATTATGACAACAATGCCGATGAATCCGGAGACGAGACACCCTTTCCTCGTGAGGATGAGGAGGAAGGACCTGATTTGAAGAGAGAGTATGCTCCAACCCCTCCCCCCCTAGACGAAGAGTGTACGAGTCCGAAGTGTCGTTTCATTCAAGAGATATTCCTTACATTAATAACTTGCCAAGCATGCCTGATGTGGAAGATCTCACAAGGGATTTTGATGAAATTCGGACAGCAATGTGGGACGAGTCTAGACCAACGGTGCTTGCAAAGGGCATGTTTTTTCCTGATAAAGCGCGCGTAAGCAGGGCTTGTCATGAGATGCAGGTATGGGAGTCAAGTCTGTTGGTATACAAGGTTGTTTGCTGCAGGTGATTTTGGCCATGTAATTGGATGTTGCGTGCGACCAAGAAGAAGACAGGCCTGTGGAAAGTGGGTAAATACATTACCACTCACACATGCGAAATGGACACATTCAACGGGAATCACTTCAACTTGGATATTGACTTGATTTCTCTTGTACTTATTCCACACCTCGAAGCGTCCATAAGGTATAAAATCAAAGAGTGCATTAAATCAGTGCACCAAGAATATGGCCATACCATTACCAAAAGAAAGGCATTTCTCGGGCGCAAACGAGGGTTTGAAATTGTCTACGGTAACTGGGATAAGTCATTTGCATCTCTGCCAAAGTACATGGCCGCACTGCAACACTTTAACCCCGGGACGGTTGTTGAATGGAAGCTTGAGCGGAGTCCGGGAAAACCAGAATATATATTCAATTATGTGTTCTGGGCGTTTAAACCAGCAATTGATGAATTTTCACATTGTCGGCCTGTAATATCCATAGACAGAACTCATGTCTATGGAAAATACGATATCAAGCTATTGATAGCTGTGGCAGTAGATGCTAATGGACAGATATTTCCTATAGCTTTTATCGTTTGTGCCAATGAAAGCACAGAGATGTGGACGATGTTTTTGAACCACTTGAAAGAGCACGTTGTCAAACAACGTTCCGGTATTTGTCTAATATCTGATCGGCACGGTGGTATCTTAAGTTTTGTGGAGAACTTACCTGCATGGCAAGAACCTTATGTATACCACCGTTACTGTGTGAGGCACTTTAAGGCCAATTTCCAGAAGGCATATCCTAACAAGGATCTACATGATCTTATGTGGATGGCAACAACAAACCACCAACAACATAAATTTCGGAGGCACATGGAATCTATCAGGCAAGAAGACGAGGCAGCCTATTGTTGGTTAATGCGACATCACCTTGAAAAGTGGACTTTGCATGCAGATGGTGGTAGACGATGGGGAATTCTGACTACAAATGTGTCATACTCTTTCAATGGGTTATTGAAGTCGACAAGAGGATTGTCTGTCACAGCCATGGTGCGGATATCGTTCAAGCAGATGGCAGAGAGGTTTGTTGAACGGTCTGCAGCTGCAACGGCATTGATGAAAAGGGGTGTTGAATTTATGCCAGTGCCGATGAAGAGATTTGAGAAATACAGACGGCGAGCACATTGGCATTCATTTTTGCAGTATGATAACGAAAGAAATATTTTTGAAGTTCGCACCGCTATCCATCAAAATCGGGGGAATAATGTACATACTGTAAATGAATCATCAAGGTTATGCTCTTGTGGGAAATGGTCCATCTACCACATGCCTTGTTCACATGCCATCAAATGTTTTCAACGTATTGGTTTTGGGAAAACTAACTATGTTGATCAACAATATAGTGTTGCCAAGTATGTAAACACATATAGTGGGTAGTTGCAGCCAGTGGGTGCAGAGCATTATTGGCCGCCAGAACCATTTAAAATAGTGTGCAACAAGTCCTATTTGCGTCGAATACAGGTGCAGAAGAGAACACGTAGACGGAACCAAATGGATGTTGGTGATACCGTTTATGCGCGCAAATGTGGTATATGCTCGCAAACAAGACACGACCGTTGAAAATGTCCTTCAGGTGGTTTGGGTGGCAATACTAATCAAGCTCGTGGTGGGTGTTCTTCTAGTAGGCCTAACGATCCATGAGTTTATGTTGTAATAATTAGTTGTATTTGTTTATGTTTCAAGATTTATGAAATAAATTTATGTTTGTTAATTGTGATGAACTTTTCATTTTAGTTTTTTAAATGATAATTTAATAAAATTAAATACTACGTTAATTATGTGTGTATGTAGAACTGAAAAGGCTGACCATCTGACATAAAGTTGTCTTGTCTTGTACACTCTGTGGGATATTTAACACGCAAAATATAACGCGATTAAATAGTATGTTATGTGTGCATTTAGCGCGGTTAAACACTACGTTATGTGTGTTGTCTTTTCGAACTGAAAAGGCTGACCATCTGACATAACGTTGTCTTGTCTTGTACACTTTGTGGAATGTTTAACACGCAATATATAGCGCGATTAAATAGTACGTTATGTGTTCATTTAGCGCGGTTAAACATTACGTTATGCGTGTTGTCTTGTCGAACTGAAAAGGCTGACATCTGACATAAAGTTGTCTTGTCTTGTACACTCTGTGGGATATTTAACACGCAAAATATAGCGCGATTAAATAGTACGTTATGTGTGCATTTAGCGCGGTTAAACACTACGTTATGTGTGTTGTCTTTTCGAATTGAAAAGGCTGACCATCTGACATAACGTTGTCTTGTCTTGTACACTTTGTGGAATGTTTAACACGCAATATATAGCGCGATTAAATAGTACGTTATGTGTTCATTTAGCGCGGTTAAACATTACGTTATGCGTGTTGTCTTGTCGAACTGAAAAGGCTGATATCTGACATAAAGTTGTCTTGTCTTGTACACTCTGTGGGATATTTAACACGCAAAATATAGCGCGATTAAATAGTACGTTATGTGTGCATTTAGCGCGGTTAAACACTACGTTATGTGTGTTGTCTTGTCGAACTGAAAAGGCTGACCATCTGACATAAAGTTGTCTTGTCTTGTACACTCTGTGGGATATTTAACACGCAAAATATAGCGCGATTAAATAGTACGTTATGTGTGCATTTAGCGCGGTTAAACACTACGTTATGTGTGTTGTCTTGTCGAACTGAAAAGGCTGACCATCTGACATAAAGTTGTCTTGTCTTGTACACTCTGTGGGATATTTAACACGCAATATATAGCGCGATTAAATAGTACGTTATGTGTTCATTTAGCGCGGTTAAAAACTACGTTATGCGTGTTGTCTTGTCGAACTGAAAAGGCTGATCATCTGACATAAAGTTGTCTTGTCTTGTACACTCTGTGGGATATTTAACACGCAATATATAGCGCGATTAAATAGTACGTTATGTGTGCATTTAGCGCGGTTAAACACTACGTTATGTGTGTTGTCTTGTCGAACTGAAAAGGCTGACCATCTGACATAAAGTTTTCTTGTCTTGTACAATCTGTGGGATATTTAACACGCAAAATATAGCGCGATTAAATAGTACGTTATGTGTGCATTTAGCGCGGTTAAACACTACGTTATGTGTGTTGTCTTGTCGAACTGAAAAAGCTGACCATCTGACATAAAGTTGTCTTGTCTTGTACACTCTGTGGGATATTTAACACGCAAAATATAGAGCGATTAAATAGTACGTTATGGGTGCATTTAGCGCGGTTAAACACTACATTATGTGTGTTGTCTCGCCTTTAAATAACAGGCTCATTCTACTTATTTTGTGTGCTAAAAAATTATTAATAACAAATATTTCATTAAAAGTAAGGTTTTTTTAACGTACAAATGTCTCAACCTCTTCGCATACCAAGGTGCAAGTGTGGAAAAAGATGCATGATGCAATATTGTTGGGACGATGGTGAAGTTAGACGCCGCTACTGGCACTGTATGAACCAATTTTACAAGGTTCCCGACGAACCTATTTGCGATTTTGAGGAACGGGTTGATGAACCATGTTATCAGGAATGCTACAAAGAATCTTTGCAGCATCTTCATAATTTGTGTTTAAGACAATTGGAACATGAAAGAGGAAGTACAATAGAGATTGCAGAGTTGAAGGCGAGACTGAAGGAGGTAGAAGAAGAAAAAATAAAATCCCAATGGAATTGTGAAGCCCAAAAGGAACTAAAAAACAATATAAACGGGAACTTGCGGAGGTGAAGACGAAACTGAAGGAGGTAGAAGAAGAAAAAGAAAAACTGGAAGAACAATTTAAGTGGTTGGAGCGGAGAATAAAGGGCGGCCGGGGCTAAACATTGACATGTATGTGTTTAGTGTATTTTTCCCATATCATATATTTTTATTATATTGGCCTGCTATGTTTCTGTTTGTGCTTGTGTTTGTGTTGTAGTAATGTTTTTCTTGTTTGTTATACTAAATTTTATTTGAATTGTACTGAAAGTTAAATTTTAGTGCTGGTGTTGTTATATGAAACTATCTAACGAAAGGGGAACTAAAAAAGTAATGGGTATATTATATAAATATTGTTGTTAATGTACACAAAAATACAATTTACACCAAATACAAAAGAAAAGAAGGAAGTCCGAATCAATGTGTCCCGCATCCGGTATGTCTCAATGCAACTGCTGGCCTGAGGCGCATCCCATCCCGCCCGGGTACGCTATCGAGATCATCATCATCAAGTCGTCTCCTTATAGACGGATACGACGCCTTATGACATGTATCAGCGGTGCTGTCAGGATCGATATAAGATGCCGTCGGTCCAGTAGAAGGCTACATAAGAATAGAAAGCTCAGTATAGAAAAGTACATAACAATTCACAACAATTTAAATTGTCTTACCATGATCTCGGCTGTCTCCTGAAGGTAATCATATGTCGCATCCACGTCAGCATCCCATGAAGCCTTAAAAATAATAAAGTTAAAGAAAATAAATAAGTTACAGGTAAAACAAATTCAAATTCAATACTAATAAAATCATACCTGCGCATGTGGTCGAGGGCCGGGATGTATGGGCGCGTCCATGTCGTCAACTGTATATTAAAACAACATTAATTGAATATTTAATGTGTAAATTAAATAATAATTTTTTGAGATACACAATTTTAGAGTTATACAATATTTATACCTATGGTTCCAGGCTCGATATTTGAGTCCCAGTAGCACCAAACTATCATTAATAATTATTTGTGTCAAATTCAATATTTTTTATAATGTTGTGTGTTTGTTTTATAATTTAGATTCAAAGTGTGTATATATATATATATATATATATATACACACTTTGAA
>ML344270.1:0-10712 GCA_005239505.1 Nicotiana paniculata | reverse complement strand
ACCATAGTAGCAGTGAAGCATTCATTTGGTTGTTAGCCATTTGATGCTTAGTTTAGTACTAATCTTCTGCTATTTTGAAATCCAATTTTGTAAGTCAAAGCTCAATCACAAATCGCTATCTTTTTTCAGTATGATCCGCCATTAAACAAGGAATAGGAATGTTATTCATTTTCATTTTCGTGAGCTAATTGAATCCATATCTTCTTCGAGACTTGAAACAACAAACAAATTGTACCTGGTACTTCTCTTTTGGAGGCACATCAATCACATGATCAGTTATACTAATCAACTGTTACAGCAAAAATAATGATCGTCTAAAAATTAACTACAGTCAAACTTCTCAATAACCTCGTTTTTTTCGAATATTTTTGGATGTTATAACAAAGTGTTGTTATAGAGAACATAAAGTATTATATAACATGAAAATTGATTCCGGAAAATCTTGACTTTTATAGTGAAATGTTGTTATATAGGGATGTTGTTATAGAGAGCTCTGACTCATTTTTAAGTTACAGAACATTATGTAAAATCAAATAAACTCATTCAAATTAGAAGGATAATTACTTGAATATAACCTAACTTACATCCCAAACAAAAATACTTGTCAGAGATATGTATAACGATAACGAAGTTAAGAAGAAGTGGGATTCTAAAGTAGAGCCACCCCAATACTTTGAATTGATTATGCATCTTTATTTGAAGTGATCAAGTACTTGCATATAGTAATATATTTTGAACTCCTTCCACAGAAATGAAGGAGAACACAAGAAAAATGGTGTCAGTTCTTATAAGGATTGGGTATTCATCTCCACTTTTAAACTTGAGAACTTGTTATTTTTAAATGTCTCTCACTAAGAAATTTCTTCACACTCTGTATTCCTTACTATATTCACTACCAATACTATCAACATGAAATCTTACTATTTGATTGATGTTACGGCCTATCTCAGTTACTTGAGAGTATAAATAAAAATATTACTACTGGTTGAAGTCTCCAAAACACTTAGTATCACTGCTATGTCTAAATAATTTAAATGAAGTTTTACCCAACATGACATAATAAAGAGTAAACAGCAGATATCTTACCAGTTATCCAAGTGTTAATAAGAAGGAAGTTTTGTATTTGAGAATGAATACAACAGTAATGTATCAAGAAAAAATCGTTTACTTTATGGGCCATCTTAGTAATGAAGCACCTCTCGACCTCCCATAGCAGGCACAAAAAGAAAAACACAATCAATCTGCTTTCAGCATATGGAAACAAATCAATTGCAAATGCAATAGGCACCAGTGCAAGTACTTTTGAATAATGATTGAAACCGAAGAAATTGTCATTCTTTGAACCGTAAAAGGTCCTTACATGAAATTTGGAGAATTAAAGCTGAATAGTAAAATTACCAAGAGAGAGAGAAAAAATATAGCATCTGAAACCCCAGAAGATACTCAAAGCTGAATAATTTCGGTATGAAAAAACAAATTACCATCAAAATCGACAACAGTAGTTCAATAGCACCATGGCTGTCCAGTCATCGGAGACATAACTCTAGCCAAGTTACACCATGCTAATACTCGTGCCCGCGCATGCTGATCTCCGTTGATGTCTGTTACACCATGGTCGACGTCGTCACAGCAACAAATAGTAAGAGAGAGAGGGAGGAAAGGATCAAGGAGGGCTGATCAACCACCGCCCAAGAATAAAATAAATTTCCCCAAGTAAATGCGGGTAATAAGAAAACCTAAGCGCATAAATGTAATTACACTTAAAAGGAGGACGACGAAGAGCTCCTTGTTATCGCTTCTAAATAGTAGGAATATACTCCTTTGTTTCATCTTGAAAAGTAAGTAAAAAACAAAGTAAAAACTTTTCTACTATTGTGTTCGGTTATCTTTGTTAAATTTTGTTATTTTTGCTCCTACTTTATACTAGAAGTGTTTGCTGAATCGTCTAATTATATTTATTACGGTGTGGGCAAAATATCCTTAAGAACGGTGTACTTGACATGCCTCAAGCTAAACCTTTTATTCTCCATAATCATCCAAATTTTCCAACAATCTTAAGGATAATTCCACGTTAATATGGAGAATAATACTGTTAATGTTGCTGTTGATGCTACTATGCCCGCTGCACCAACTGTTTCTGTTGTTGTTCCATCATCAATTACCTATGCTAAACTTTTTCCTGATGTTTCAAAAATTGAGGTTTTTGGTGGAGATATTTTAACCGCAAGAAAGTTGTTGCTGACAAAGGAAAAGAGATTGCTACTAGAAGCAAGGACAACAAGTGTCAGAGAAAATCAAACAACAGGTATGACAAAAAAAATGGTTATAAGCTCAAAACCAACAATCAAAACTTCAAGAAAAAAAGAAACTTCTTTGTGTGTGGCAAACATAGCCACTATGTTGCTCAATTGTAACGATCTGACCGGTCGTTTTGCGTTGTCGGACCTTGTTCCCTAAATGACACTTCCCATTGAGGCTTAGTGTGATTTATGACTTGCGGGGGCGGGTGGTTCGGGATTCGGAAGCGTTCAGAGTTGTATAGGAACACTTGGTTCCTTAAGGTTGGCCTTTAAGGCCAAAGTTTGACTTCGGTCAATATTTTTAGGAAACGACCTCGGAATCGAGTTTCAACGGTTCCAGTAACTTCGTATGATGATTTCGGACTTGGGCGTATGTTTGAAATGGGTTTTGGATGACCCGAGGGCGTTTCGGCGCCCAATATCGAAATTAGAGTTCCTTAAGTTTGAAATTTGGTTTGGAATGTATTTTTGTGTTATCGAGGTCCGAACGGAATTTCGAGATCGGGAATAGTTCTACTATGTCATCTATGACTTGCTTGCAAAATTTTGTGTCACTCCGAGTAGTATAGGTCGGTTCGGCGCATTGTTAGCGAATTCTACAACTTTAAGTTCAAAGTTTGATTCAATTTAGTTTTGGGGTCGAATTCTTAGTTTCGTTGTTGTTTTTCACGTTTCGAAAATTCGAGCGAGTCCGTATCATGAATACAGACCTGCCAGTATCTTTGGACGGGGTCCCGAGGGGCTCGGGTGAGTTTCAGACCCCTCGGAGTTAAATGCAAAACACCAGAATTTCTGTGTCTAGTTTCCTTCTATGTCTTCGCAGTTGCTCTAGCGCGTTCGCATAGAAGGATCTCGGCAGGGGTGAAAATTTTCCCTATGTGTTCGCATAGGTTCTCCACGTTCGCATAGGGTAGGGCATTGGGCCAGACCANCCCCGCCGCGCTCGCGTAGGTCTAGCCAAGCTAGCCTCTGCGTTCGTGAAGACCTCTCTGCGTTCGCATAGAAGGCCTCATCAGGCCCTGGCCATTTGTTCATCGCGAACGCACTGCCCTTGATGCGTTCGCATAGAAGGGGCAGCTGGGCAGTGTGTTTTTATAGCAGGATTTAATTCATTTTCCTCATCTTCTTCTTCTTCCTTGAGACGATTTTCAGCATTCAAGAGGGGAAAACGACCTAGTTATTGAAGGTAAGTAAATTCTACCCTAATATTAGTTTCATGCATGAATTACAAGCTAAATTAACTACTTAATTAGTGAAAAATTTAAGAATTTGGGCAGTAACATAAGGCCTTCTAGAATTAAGAAAAATACCCGTGAATTGGCTATGAAATCATACAAGAATCATCTATTAATGATCCTTAGGCTATGGGTGAGTGTTTCCTTCGAGAATTTTTGGAATCCGAGCATGCGGGCCCGAGGTTGAATTTTGGGAATTCTTCAAGAATGGTGAATTGACTAAGTAGTAGGAAGATTCCATGCTTTGAATATATATTGATATATTTGTATAACATTTGGCTAGTTTCGAGTCCGTGGGTGTCGAGTTCGGAGTTTCGGGCGCATTCTTGACCCGGGGAGTAGGTGCGACACGAGGTGAGTCTCCTTTCTGACCTTTTAAGAGAGAATTGTCCCCCTAGGTGCTTTAAATGACTATGTGCTAATGTTTGTGGGAGCTACGTACACACAAAGTGATGAGAGTCCATACGTAGCGACTATTATTATTATGTCCGGGTAGTTAGGCCTGTACCATGCCTTATGTTTTTCTTTGAAATGAACTATATGCTTAGTTAATTAATGTTACATGCGGCTTGTTTCCCAGAAATCGTGGATTTAAGTAATTTCAAGTAATTGTTCACGAGAATCAGATATTGCGGAGACTTGAGGTACGGCTGTTCAGCGCCCGCAACACCTGGAGTCCCCATCCTCTTTTCTTTTAGCTGTGCAACTTCATTCAGACATCTTTATACTTATTTCAGATCTTTATGTGTATTACTTTAGAAGCTCATGAACTCGTGACACCAGATTCAGGAAATTGTAATAGACGATTGGCTGTTTAATTTTCGCATTTGTACTTAGAACATATCTGTTATTTTAGTTCATTATCAATGTTACTGTTTAAACTGCTAAAAGAATGATAATAATTTATATTTGATGCATCAGTTATGTATAGCCTTAATGACTTTACCGTTTCTTAGTCTTAATGGTCTTTGTCTTTAACGTATTGGAAATTGAAAAAGCTTTTATGACTTTATGGATTTGAACCAGATAGTCTATCTTCTTTATACTATATATATACCTTTTTGTTTCACTTATAAGTCAAAGTAAAATTTTCTAAATATAAAAGTAACTTTATCTTCTACGGAAATATCTCACATCAGTATGAAACGGGTCATAATTCCATACTTTTTTTACCCAAATGATTAAGAGGCGCGAAGCAACATAACTTTTTAAAGTCAGAAGTACAACATATGTTTTATCTTCCAATACAAATTTTTATCACAAAAAATCTCAATTTTGTAACCGTTCTTTTGGCTCTTCTGATTTTTCACAACCGTTCGGCTAGTGATTACCAGGTTAAAACGGAGTTATCGAAACGAAGAAGTTTCAGATTTAAATTTAATTACCACCAAAGCGAATATGCTTCCATTGTAAATGACATCCTGCTATATGACAAAATTTTAAGAAAAGGAAATAGTAATTTAAATCCTTGAGTTATAGCCTTATTCCAGATTGATCCCAGTAGCGAATTTGACTTCAATTAATAATAATGTGAAATCTTGATCCCTCAAACTAACAGAGTTAAAAACTTCACGGAACATTAGATAAAATTATGAAAGACTCATGAGGTTATGAGTTAACGGAGTTCGACTTATCTGTTGAAGTTTGACTATTAGGGCTCGATTTTGACTTTTGGGTTATACGTTTGACTAGATCGAAATCAATTGATTGGAGATTTGGAGCAAGTTGAGGATATAGGCATATATAGCTTTGGCAGTTATCTTGATTCTTTTGACCGTTTCAACCCTTTATCTAACGGCTAGTTTTCTTGATTCTTTAGCTGCATTTTTCTAACGGCTAGTTTTTCTCCTCCTCTATATATTATACATAGAAAGAAAAAATTACCATACAAATCTCTCTTGCTCCATTAACTTCTATTTATAAAAAATAGTGTAGCTGTTGAAGAAAAACTTCTTTTTCTTTTGAGCATATCGATCGGTTCATACTAAATGGCTGGTTTTTCAAGAAATGTGTTTTCTTCTTCACTAGTCGCTGTTCTCTTCTTCCTCCTCTTGAGCTTCTCAGAAGCCAGAGACCATTTGGTTGGTGGCAAAACCGATTCTTGGAAAGTTCCAGCTTCTGAATCAGATTCTCTCAATCGATGGGCTGAAAAATCTCGCTTCCTCATTGGAGATTCTCTTGGTATGTTATAATTATCTCAACTATATCTTATCTATATTGTGATAGGTTCAAAATTCCAAGATATGATTTTATGAATTCCCTTATTTAGAACCCTAAGTTTTCTATTGGTTCAGTCATACTTCTACTTAACAATTCACTTGAAAATTCTTATGCAACAAACTAAAGCTCCATTTTGGTACATCAAATGAATTTCTTGACATTTGTAACAGTAAAGATGTATTAAACATGTGTGATCAAGAAATGACCTTTTTCTTTGTGTTTTTTTTCTTCTTTTGGCAGTGTGGAAGTATGATGAGAAAAAAGACTCGGTTATAGAAGTGAGCAAGAGGGATTATGTGACATGCAACAGTTCAAGTCCAATAAGAGTACACAGTGATGGGAATACAAAGATAGAGCTGACACATTCAGGAGCTTACTATTTTATTAGTGGAGCAAAAGGACATTGTGAGCAAGGCCAGAAATTGATAGTAGTCACCTTATCTGAGAATAACATGAGGAGATTCATGGGTGCACCTGCACCTTCTCCAACACAATTTGATGCTCCAGCTATGGCTCCTACTAGCAATTCTGCTACTTTGAAGGCTGGCTTGGTTATGGCTTTTGGGGTTTTAATTGGGTTCTTGTTTTGAAGTGAGAGAGAGTTTTGTAGTGATTTTCATGGTAATTTTGATAGATAGATAGTCAAATGGTGAGAAAGAAAAGGAGGAAGATGGGGTTCTTAGTCAATATTCTTTGATTCAATTTGTTCTTTACTTTTCATTAAGTTAATTCAAGCTTTATTATATTGTTTGTTCTTTATGGTAAATTGAACTTTTATTTCCGTCCATTCATTTATTTATAAAATCCTTGGATGAAAAACAAGAGATTGTGGAAGACAATTCAAAAACATATTTCTGGACAAATGAAAAACTCTTACCTTACTCAACTTGCCAACAATCAATTCAAACTAGTCCCCATACCCCTTGTATGATTGCATTAACAGTAGAGTTCAATAGATCCATCTAGAAAGGAGATAGATTCCAATAAAAAGTCTAAATTCAATATAAAACTTTCATTGATGCATAAACAAGGACTAAATTCCTAAGCAGAGACACTTTTCTGGTGTTTAACATTGAAGGTATTCATGGACCAGCCATCATTTGCTCCTTAGCTTTTACTGCGTTTAACAAAAGAATGGCAAACAAAGCCGAACATCTAAATTCGCAGCTCAAATAATTATAAATGTGTAATATTCCTCAAAGTCAAACTTTTAGTACAACAAAAAGTTCATAAACAAAACTGGAGCTTCTTTCTGGGAACTCTATTATTTCATTCCTTCACTTAGTCCTGCTGGCATTCCTAAGCTCTGAGCAAGATTGTTCATTCTCTCCTTCATGGCCTGCAATTCAAGACATTATATAATTCATGTGTCAAATTGTAGAATCAGGAAAGCGGATACCAGATGATCAAAGGCAACCATACGACAGAGCTGGTTTCGTAGTTTCTCACCAGTACACTTTTCTGGTGTGCGTCCTTGTAGGCCTCTGTTACTAAGAGAGAGAGTTCCTGCATTCAATCAGTGTACAGCAAGCTCAATAAAAACAAGACCAACAAGTTTCATAGGCCACAAAATTTTAAATTAACCGAGTTAGTTTTGACCAGCCCGAATCTTATTTCCTTCCTTTCATTTGATTTGTGGGAAGATGTTACAGAAAGCTTCCGTCTGAAGTAGAATATGATTATTCATACTGGTCGGTTTATTGACAAAACATTCTCCCGAGTAAATAGATAATTTTAAACTAAGTACCTGTTACCTATCCTGCTTCTCAGACTCCTTATCACCATTATCAAGGTCCATCTTGTATGCCAATGTTTATTTCTTTCCTTAATTGCTACTCCATATAAATATCTTTGCATGAGTTTTATGGTTCTACACCAATTTGATTTTACAGAACACGCCCTGGAGTTCGAACTTCAAGAGTTTTTTTGTGTCTCCAAGTGCCCACATTGATCCTTTAAATTCTCTCTGCGACTTGAGACACCAAAAGGAAGTGCTTGGTACGTATTACAAAAGCATCCCACTTGTATTGAGTAACATAAGAGTATGACAGGAACATGGCCTAGGATTTGGTATTTGTGACATGAGTGGTTGAGCGTAATTTGTTTTGGGTGAAAAGCTACTCCAGCCATTTATCACCCTCAGTTCAGTATTCAATAGATTCAGTTATAAATTGGTTTAGCAAGTCAATGGATTCAGTCATCAATTCGTTCAGCAAACCGTTAATGGAAATAACGCGCAACAATCTTATTCAAAACTTTTAAATCTCGCAAAATCACAACTTGTAAAAACAAACAGATAAGAAAGCTAGCATTTGATTGACCAGCCACCTTCCACGAGTGGTTGCCAGCTTCCAGCAGCCATTGGATTAGCCATAGGGTTTCCACTAATTTTGCCACCTCTAGTGCTCAAAACTACTAGTCACAGGCAATAGATTTATTAGTTATATCAAGAGTTTTGTAGTAGCATGGTCCGTGGAGATTCACATAATCGACCCCAACTTGTATCAAAAGTTCTCAAAATGATTCCAGAACAATCTTAAAGGCCTCTATGGTGAAAAAGGAGAAAGTGATTACAATGCTCCATATTTACTTGAATCAAGGAATTAATAGTATCAGGAAAGATGCTCGCAATATTACTAGTATGATTATTCAGTATTAATCTTTCATCGCTAGAAGTAAGAAAAACATTATAAGGCATCTAATGACAGATTTGATTGTGCAACAGCTGGCAAGTCTTTAATTTAGAATAAATATAAGGAAAGCAACTGTTAATACTCGCCCATTCTCAAAAAAAGTTAAATACAATAAAGTAAGAAACCGTTTACAGTATGTACATGTGATAGGAGCAAAAAGCCGTCATACAACCTGATGTGCACTCAATGCACTACAGCAGCTTCATGCAGGTGCAAATAGGCCATAAATTATGGTTATAAAACGGTGATGAAGTTGTAAGATAGAACATATAAACTTACTTCCTGTCCCAAGTCCATTGCAGCCTCAGTAATTTCAATGCGCACTGGCTGTTGGTTACCAGAAAGCGTTGCCTACAGAACAGCCCACATCAATATGTAAGCAGTCACAAGACATCAAAGAGAAAAATCATTTCAAGCACCAGTTTTTACTCTTTGCGGGTGTATTGGTGTCCATATGAGAGAAATGTGGAGGAATAAGATGAGAAACAAAAAGCTATTTCTGGGAAAATCAATCAATACCTTTATAAGCTCACCTTCACAATAGCCATCAAACTCTGCACTGTAAAGCAAACAGAAAATTAACACATATTCTTAGAGCGAAAGAGTAATGGAAGAGAGGCTGAAAATCATAAACGGGTACGGAAAAATTTATCAGGAGCACCTACGCTGCAAGTTCTTTTTGCACACGTACTGCCTCGACTTGAACAACCATTTGTGCCTTCTTTACTGTTTCATATAGATTTTGCATGTTTCCAAGTATTCCAGCCTGGATTCAAGTCAGATCGATCATGACAAAGAAACATGATGATTTTGATATCACCTGAGACCACTAATTACCAGACTACGCTTAGTCTTTGAAGGAAAGTGACTATACATGAGCAATAAGCTAGATACAAAAACCTAAGAACAGAAAAATCTACCAACGGTCAGTAACTAGCATACATTTCGCAGGAATGGTGATATAGAGATAGTGGAGAGACTGTACATAACTGCTACATGAAGTAACATCTTTCAAATGCATGAAATCCATGTAGAAGTAAAGAGAGATATATAAGCTATGCCCAAAATATGAAAGAGTGGAGGCATGGGAACACTTATGATAAGAGAAGGACTCTCCCTAATAAATGGAGCATCTTTTTCCTCATTCTCGTCAAGCTTTGCAGCAAGTATTCTTCTGAGTATTAAATACAATAAAGTAGTAGACAGTAGTAGTATTGGGGAACACTTATGTTTAGGTTAATTTATAAAATATCCTTTTGAGTAAATTGAAGTATCATCTCTAATTATGTACCATGGAACTTTCTGTGTAAGTAAATTCGTGAGATATTCTCTAGAGTAAATTGGAGTGTCATCTCTAATTTTGTACTCCCTGGTTTACATTTCTGATATAGTGGAATTCCTCCTCGTTGCTGGACGTAAGCATTATTGGAGAACCACATAATCTATAAGTTCCTATCTATCTGCTATTGGTGTCATTATCAAATTTTGTTGTCATTATCAAATTTTGGTGTCCCCTTCAAATCAAAAGTACAAGTTCCTTCTAACACTACTTAAGGCCTTCTTACGTATTCTCAAGTAGAAATGACTGCAACTTATAATAAGTATTCAATTTTAGCTTTGAAGTCCTGGATGATGGTGTTTAGCATTTTTGGTGAATCATGCACAACTCTTTTCAGGGCATCATCGATTTGCACTTTGCTCTGACAAGAGAGAGTAAACTCTCAACATGTCCGTAATGCTTGTTCTCTATGATTATCCCGCTTAAGAATTTTTTGTTGTGCTCTTAGTATTTTGATAATGAAATCTTACACTTACTTAGGAATGCTTCAAAGATTGATGAGTTTGCTAGCATTATTTTGTTAATATCATATTTTGCGGACATCTTGTCCTCCCAATTGCCACGTTCTTTTGTTCCTCACTGAAAAGTATCAAACTTGAACAAGATCAGTCAAAGCAAGCCAAAATCAACTTGAATCTGAACACTCAGCGAACAGTTTGCCATTTCATTTATGTCCCAGGAAAATTTGGATTGTTTTCCAGCACTGTATCATCAGAATCCAATCATAAACTGATACTTGAAGGTGATACATATTATACAATGAACATAATAAATCAGTTTACCATTTTATGCTTGTCACTTAATGATCTACACAGCTTAACTCGAAACAAAACCTACAGCATCCTTCATTCCATCTGCGTCAGCCCATTGCACTATCCTCAGCACATGCACTTTCTAACCTATTTCAGCCTATGGTAATCTGTCC
>ML344268.1:0-46498 GCA_005239505.1 Nicotiana paniculata | reverse complement strand
AGCCCTAGCCTGGCGTTAGCCAGGCATTGGAGTCCAAACGCCAGCCCTAGCCTGGCGTTATCCAGGCGTTAGGGCCCAAACGCCAGGCCCCTGTTTCGGTCAATTCCGAGTTTTGACAAGTTTAAGTGTTTCCCGGTTGGAATAGAAGTCTCCTACACGTTTAGGTTTGTCCTAAACATATAAATAGACTCCTAAAACACTACTTAACGAGGATGGGAAGGCAGACGAAGGATTTGAAGAGAAGAAACCATTGAAGTGACAAAACATTGATTTCTACATCTTTTATTCATTACTTTTTAGTTCAATTATGCAATTTATTTTGGGTTTAATTCGTATGAACATGTCTAGCTAACTTCTTTAATCTAGGGTTTTGGTAGAACCCGCTGGGATGAATTTATTGCGATATTAATATATTTTGGTTGATTATTCTCTATTTGTTTAACTACGTTCTTGTTGTAGTTGATTGAAAGGGCCCTCAATTAGCTTTGCCTATTTATTATGTATCTACTCGAGAGGGAGTGCATATTTAGGTAGTTGTTTGAACAACACCACTCCCGGAGTATAGACGAAAGTCATAACCGAGGGTTTAGAGGTTGGATTAGAAATAACGATACCTCAGGTGCAATCTAAAGTGAACTGTAAAGCAATCTAGCTAGCGTAACTTGAGAGAGTGCGTCTAGTAAATTATCATAATTACTTGAGAGAGATTTGTGATAGATAGAGCGTTCATGATTGATAGAGATGACTAATTAAACTATAAGAAATATCCGAGGAAGAATTCACCAACGGGGGAAACCATAACCTTAGACCTTTATTATCATTGTTTACACTATATTGTTAGTTAATTGCTAGTTTATTATTTTATTATTAGATTTAGTAAACATCACCACTTGATATTCAAAAGTCTTGAGAAAATTGATTAAGTAATGGTTTAGTAGTTTAAAGACTTAATTGATACGTAAATTCCATGTGGGATCGACTCTGGGCCTAATACCTCGGATTATATTTGCAGCGCCCGCTTAGTCTTCTACAAGACATAGTTGAGCGTGATCAGTAATCTACAACAACAAGTATGTACTTATTGCCATAGGAACTGACGAAGGGACCCATGAAGTCTATCCCCCTTACATCGAATACTTCAACGTCTTTAATTGGGTTCATGGGCATCCCATGGCGATAGGAGATGTTCCCGGTTTGCTGACATTCATCATATCCCTTCACCCATTCATGGTGCATCCTTAAACACGGTTGGCCAGTAGAACCCGGTTTCTAGAACTTTTGCTGTCGTCATGACTCCTCCAAAATGTCTGCCATATGCCGATGCGTGACATGCCTGCAAAACAGAAGATTGTTCTATCACGGGGACACACCTCTGGATCATATTGTCAACACAAATTCTAAACAGATAAGGTTCATCCCAGTAATACATGCGACAGTCACGGTAAAAAAAATTCTTTTGCACAGAGGAAAGGTCATAGGGGACTATACCACTTGCCAGGTAATTTGCAATGTCTGCATACCTCACTTCCTCAAGGCTTGTAGCGAGTAGCTGCTCGTCTGGAAAGGTTTCCAAAATATCCTCTGCCTCAACTGAGTTTTCAGCTCCTTCAAGTCGCGATAGATGATCAGCGACTTGGTTTTTCGTGCCCTTACAGTCACGAATCTCCAGGTCGAAATCTTGTAGTAGCATCACCCAACGAATCCGGTGCGGTTTGGACTCCTTCTTTTCAATCAGGTACCTGAGAGCAGCATGATCAGTATATACAATTACCTTAGAGCCAATCAGGTATGATCTGAACTTGTCGAAAGCGAACACCACAACCAGCATCTCTTTTTCAGTCACAGTGTAGTTCAGTTGGGCTCCACTCAACGTTCTACTTGCATAGTAGATTGGGTGCATTATCTTGTCTTTCCGCTGTCCTAGCACTGCTCCCACTGCATAGTCACTGGCGTCACACATGAGTTCGAACGGTTGCTCCCAGTCGGGGGCAACATTGGTGGGTGTTGTGACTAGCCTTTTCTTCAACTCCTCGAATTCTATCCTGCAATTATCAGAAAATATGAAAGGGTGATCTTTTTCGAACAACTTACACAGAGGGTTGGCAATTTTTGAGAAGTCTTTGATGAATCTCCGGTAGAAACCGGCATGCCCGAGGAAGCTCCTGATTGTTTTGACCGATGTAGGAGGTGGAAGCTTTGCTATCACATCGACTTTCGCTCGATTCCCTTGCTTGATACCAGGTGTCCTAAGAATATACCCTCTTGTACCATGAAATGGAACTTTTCCCGACTGAGTACAAGGTTAGTCTCGATACACCTTTTCAACACTCGTGTCAGATTTGTAAGGCACTCATCGAATGAGTTTCCCACCACTGAGAAATCATCCATGAACACCTCCATTATATCTTCGACCATGTCGGTGAATGTGGCTATCATGCACCTTTGGAATGTGGCGGGTGCATTGCATAGGCCAAAGGGCATCCTCCGGAAGGCAAAAATCCCACATGGACATGTGAACGAGGTCTTCTCTCTGTCCTCTAGTGCAATAGAGATTTGGTTGTACCCTGAGTACCCATCCAGAAAATAGAAGTGGGACCTCCCTGCTAGTCTGTCAAGCATCTGATCAATGAAGGGACGTGGGAACTGGTCTTTCCGGGTGGCCAGATTCAATTTCCTATAGTCCATACAAATTCTCCGGTATGTGACATTTCTTGTAGAGATCAGCTCATTGTTATCATTTTTTACCACCGTCATACCACCCTTCTTAGGAACATATTGCATCGGGATAACCCAGTTGCTGTCAGAGATAGGGAAAATGATTCCCCCATCTAACCACTTAATAATCTCCTTCTTCACCACTTCCTTCATATTGCGGTTCAGCCTTCTTTGGTGTTCCATGGAAGGTTTGTGCCCCTCTTCCAGCAGAATTTTATGCATACAATATGCCAGGCCGATCCCCTTAATGTCTGCCATGGTCCATCCAGTGGCAGTCTTGCACTATGTGAGTACCTGAAAAACTTGTTGTGCCTGCACATCTAACAAACTAGATGAGATAATAACAGGTAATGTGGAGTTAGGTCCTAGGAATGAATACCTGAGATGGGCGGGTAGTGGCTTCAACTCCAGGTTTGGTGGTTCTTCTATGGATGGCTTGGCTGGAGGGGTTTTTCTTTTTTCTAAGTGCAGGGGCTCAAATTCAAGTGACCTCTTCCAAAAGCCTTTTCCCTCAAGATCCAGCACCCGTTCTGCCAATTCTTCCCCATTAGCCTCATCTAAATTCATAAGACATGCAGCAAGAGGATCAGTCAAGGTCTCATCGTCCTCTTCCAGTATTACATCCACGGCATCAATAAGAGAATAATTGGCGAATTCACTTGGCCGCCTCATAGATTTCTGCACGTTGAATGTTATCTCCTCATCGTTCAACCTCATCTTGAGCTCCCCAGTTTCACAATCAATGAAAGCTCGCCCTGTGGCCAAGAACGGCCTTCCCAAAATTATGGGAATTTCTTCATCCATACTACAGTCAAGAATTACAAAATCTGCAGGGAACACAAATTTCCCTACCTGCACTAACACATCATCCAGAATACCTGAGGGCCTTTTCACAGTTCTGTCAGCCAACTGCAACAACATAGACGTCGGTCTAGCTCTTCAAACCCCCAACCTCGTATAGATAGCCAAGGGCATAAGATTAATGTTGGCCCCCAAATCATAGAGTGCCTTGGCAAAGGCAAAGTTACCAATGGTGCAGGGAATTGTGAAACTCCCTGGATCAAAAAACTTTTCAGCAACTGGTCTAGTCACAACATCACTGCAAGTATGAGTTAGAGTCACTGTGGCCAAGTCTTGGAAGTCGAATTTTCGGGACATCAAGTCCTTCATCATTTTTGCATAACCAGGCATCTCCTTCAAAGCATCAATCAATGGAATATTTACCTGAATTTGTTTCAACATCTCTAAGAACTTCTTGTATTGCTCATCTTTTTTGTACTTGGCCAGCCTCTGTGGGAATGGTGTTGGAGGTCTCTTCTTCCCAGTGATTTGGGTTTTTTCTTTGTCAGACACTACCTCTACTACCGGTTCCTGGGGTGTCCCAGCTTCTTTCTTAGCCTCAATCTGTGTGTTGGTTTTTCCTGGGCAGGCTGCACTGTCACCTCTGTTAGTCTTGCTGAATCATCTAGCTCAATGAGCACTGGTACAAGTGCCTCAACCTGTCTGCTTTCTCGAGCCCTCTCTTGCTCCAAGTCTAGGTCTCTACCGTTACGTAGACTCACTGCCATCAACTGCTTTGGGCCCTGATCTTTTGGATTTACCTGAGTGTCTGCAGGTAATATCACATGAGGACGATTATTCAATGACATCGAAATCTGACCCAATTGCACTTCAATGTTCTTTATGGCTGACTCATGTGCATCTACTCATTCATTCATTTTTGCATTTGACCCAATAACCTATTGCATCATTGCCTCGAGTTTAGCAAACCCATCTTCCTGTCTCCCACCATGTTGATATTGAGGAGGAAGATAACTCTGTTGCTGATTTTGGTTGTTGTACCCATGTGGCCTTTGGTAGGCGCCACATTACCGTGAGGTCGCATGGCTCCCATATTTCCATTGTTGTGTTGCGGCTGGACTGACCTGTATGGCTGATTCTGCTGGCCCCAATTCTGACCACCCTGTCTCTGGACTTCATAATTAGACACATAATTCATGTTCTCAGGGTAGTGATGTTGATCGCTTTCAGCATTCCACTGGCTACCAATTGGCTGACTAATGTAAGATGTGCATAAGCCCCCACATTAGTTGTATCTACAATGTGCATCTGCTGCTTCTGCCTTGACTCTTCCACCTTTTTGGTGAGTATGCTCATTTGTGTCATTAAGGTGGCCATATTTTTAGCAAGAGTGTTGGTTGGATCTAAGGCCACTGAGTGAACTACTGGAGTGATGGGTGCATTCCTGGTTGTCCACTCCGAATTCTATGCCATCTTGTCAAGCAGGATCTGGCTTTCTCTCCATGATTTTGCTCAAGAATGCTCCACCAACTGAAGCATCAACATTAGCCTTCACGTTATCTGCCAGACCCATGTAAAAGCGTTGCCCCAACATCTGCTCTGGAATACCGTGATGGGGACATATAACCAACATCCCTTTGAATCGTTCCCTTGTTTCTTGCAATGTTTCCTTTGGTTTTCATCTGAAGCTCAAAATTTCATCAATTTGTTGAGCAGTCTTGTTGGGTGGATGAAACTTGTTCACAAATTGCTTGACTAACTCCTCACATATAGTGATGGAATTGATAGGGAGTGAATTTAGCCAAGTCTGGGTTGCTCCTGTCACTGAGAATGGAAACAACAACAACTTTATTGCTTCTTGAGTCACGTTGGGCTGCCTTTGAGTTTTGCAGATTGACAAGAAATTCTTCAAGTGCTGTTGAGGATCTTCAATGTATGACCCCGAAAATAGTCCCTTGTTTTGCAACAAGTGCAGCATGTTGTTTGTGATTTGAAAAGATTCAGTCTGTATCTGCGGGACTACTATCGCTGTGGCCAAATTCTCTATTGTGGGTTGTGCCCAGTCATATAGAGCAGCCTCTGGCACAAGAGGCTCCACTACCTGCGCAGCTGGGTCTACCATGTTATCCCCATTATTGTTTCTGTTGTTCACCAGTTATGCCATGTCTGGTTCAGGTTGTTCAGTTGATTGTTGTTGTTTGCTTTTTCGGTTGGCCCGATTCAAGGCCTTGAAAAATTTCTCGGGATCTGATAATGCTTCAAACACTTCACCAATTCTCGATGAGTTTCTAGGCATGCACATGTACAACCAAATTAGCAAACGTTAAAATTTCAATATATGGATTGAAAAGGAAGAAAATTGACTACACTAAGAATTTTTGTATTTCTTTCAACTGTAATTGATAACACTGTTAACTCCACGGAAACAACGCCAAAATTTGATCACGCCCAACTATGCCTTATAAAAAGGACAAAGAGATCGTTGCAAATATAATCCGGGTATTTAGCCCAGAGTCGAATCCCACGGGGAATTAACCTATTGATTACTCTTGCCAAACTCATTGAATTCTCCGTAATCAACTTCCCAGATGTTTTGAATAACAATTGGTGATATTTCTACTAACTAGGACTAAACAAAATTAATTAAACTAAGAGCTAACTATGACTGAGTTGTAAACAAATAAGAGAAGGATCTAAGATTGTGATTTCCCCTATTGAAGGAATCCCTTCTTGTTATGTGTCATATAGATTTGCCTAATCTTCTCTATCGATCATGAGCACTCTTACTACCGTAAATATTTCTCGAGGAATTATGATAATTTAATAGACGCACTCTCCGAAGTTACACTAGTTGGCTTTTATTACAGCTCACTTAGATCACACCCAAGGTTTTGTTATCTCTAATCCCACCCTTAAACCCTCGATTATTGATTCCTCATATACTTTGGGAATGGTGTTGTTCAACAACTACCTAAAATATGCACCCTTTTCCGAGTAATACATACTAAATTGGCACAGCTAATTGAGGATCTATCAATTAACTACAACAGAAACGTAGTTGAACAAATAAATATTAAACTGGACAAACTATATTAACACAACAAGAAGTTCATCCTTCAACAGGTTCCATCAAAACCTTAGACTAAATAATTTAGCTACTCATAATTGTTTTCATAATAACAACAGCAAAATTCATCATGAATGATAAAAACAAAAGGAAGAAAGGTAGAACTCGATGCCAAATTTTCCTCTTTGCCTCTTGCCTATTCTTGCCTTGAACAAAACTATAAAAACCTTGATATCCTCTTTTTGGGCGAGCTGGACCTCTTATAGGTTGAGTGGAGTTGCCCCCAAACTTCCAAGTTTACCCCTAAAATTACTACGTTTCGGAGTGACTAGCGCGGCCGCACTCGAACCGCGCATGGGCCGCGCTAATTTCCTTCAACGCTGCCCAGTTCTTCTGCTCTAGCGTGGCCGCGCTAAGGCCGCGCTTGGCCCACGCTATATATAATCAGTTGTTTATCTCTTCTTTTCTTTCTTCTTTCACACGCACTCAACTCCGAGGGGATTTTCTTACTTTAATTTAGCTCCAAACACTGTCGTATGTCCTCATAATCACGACTTGCTCCTGCAAAACATAAAATTCACAATTAGAGCCATTTTTTCATCATCTAACCTTTCTAGAACAGTGAAGCATAGTAAAGTTAGGGCATAAATGATTGCTAAACCACATGAATCTAGCATATTATCAACAAGCTTGTCAAACTGGCTTATAAGCACCTTTTGACTTATTTACGCGTTTGATAAACACTCGAGTATAAGCCAAGTGCTTATAAACTAAATCAGTCATAAGTCATAAGCTGGCCACCTCCAACTTATGGTTTTTCAGCTTATAAACACTTTTAGTTTGACCAACACTTTTACTAATTTATCCTTAATAATATTTTCTAATTCACAAAATACTTTTTTCAAAATAAATTTCTTGATTTCTCTTCGTTCTATATTCTATTAATTATTTTCTTGACAAAGAAATTTTTTAAGTTATAATCTTTTGAAAAAATTCAAGAGTATTTAGACATTTTAACAAAAGAATGGTTTATCAGCATTTTTTTATCAAACACATTAGCTACTTATTATCAGTTGAAGCACTTCTATTCAAAAATTAATTTCAGCACTTATAAAAACTTGTCAGCACTTCAAACTTTATCAACTATTTACAATTAGCTAATCCAAACGACCTCTAAGATTTAAAGGAAAGGGGTTGAAAAAGTGCAAAATAAACTAGTAGTACACATGACAGACATGAGAATATTAGGTAAAACATAATGTGATATTTGGATATCTAATAAAGATGGTGCTTTATGCCTTTATCTCAACACTCGGTAACTGAAATTCCATGGCAAGTATGGAGCAAAAAAAAAAAAAGGAAACAACTCAATCACAAATTCAGTATATCTAATGCACAGTATTAAATCAATTTCATTCATATATTCAATTAATATTTAAGGGAACTGGCCGCTGCGGTGATGAACGGCGGCTGGCGACGATCAAACGACGGCGAAAATAGTGAGATGCGATGATTTAGCAGAACAACCGAAACAGTCTTTCAGCCTTCTCAGTTCTCGCGTTTTGAAATTAGGTTTTCTTTTATCCCAAATGCTCCATCACGTTTTACAAAATCTTTTACGACTTGTCGATGGTTGTTACATATCGTTTCATAATGTATCGTATCGTACTGTAGTATAATCTAATCCGATAAATATAATATTTGAATAGATTGTGTCGTTTGTCATCGTTTCGTGATATCACGCACCAATAATATGAAGAATAAACTTACAATATTATAAAGAAAAAATTATAATATAGGGTAAAATTATTATATAAAAAGGCAAGGTAAACGATGAAATAAAATTATTTAATAATAATGAAATGTGAGATTGAGAGAAAAAACAAGGTAACGATGCGACCACACCAAATCGATCGTTACATAAAATGTATTTTAACGATATGATACAATAAAATTTAAATAACAATCAAAACAAACATCGTTTTTAAAGTAACAATACGATGCAATACAATGAATAACAATCATCCAAACAAGCTGTTAGAAAGAGCATAAGGTTTTGGTGCGTTTAAAACCAACAGTAATTATAAAAGTCATTTTAAATTTGATTTACTACCCAGCTAATGTAATATTTTCTTTTCCCTTAGTCAAGCAAGATCATAGCAACATAAACATTTAATAACCCAAAGAATTTACAGTTTCTTCATTATATCAAAACAATAGCCCCTCATAGTACTAGCAGTAAATGGGTCTTTTTCAGTTTTGTAGTAAGTTATTTCCTTTTCATTGTTTATTATTTCTTTTGTTCACCTTTTTAAATATTTTTAGTACCAGCTAATTCATTTAGCCAGAATATCTTATGATATCATGATATGTAAATTCCTATTTTCATTCCTTCAATGCTTCTGGCTTTCAGGAGTCTCGTTATAGGATACTTGGCCAAAACTTATGTCTCTAAGTCATGTCCAAATTTTGGGTTACATTTTTGTATTTAATTGGTCAAGTAAGACCTTGGTTTTTGCTTTAAAAAATAGCTTTTTAGGCGTAATACAACCATAAAGGATGCTTGTTAATTAGCCGGGTCATTAGGTCTAACTCCTAAAGCCCACAGTCTATATAACATCACTACGGGTCGGAAAATAGACTTATTTATGAGAGAGCTAACAAAGGATTTATTCTTTGTGCCGCTCACGAGCCGACTCTTAGCTTGAGCCTACTTTCTCACACATCTGTTATTTTCTGCGTCAACTAAAGAAAGATATCTAGGCTTTTGAATCTAAGTGTAGTAATACTAGCTACAGTTACCAAACTTAGGGTCATAAGTTGACGAATGAGCAAGAAGTTCAAGGCAATTAACTGTTTCCTGCCTCAGATTTAGGAGCATATGAGGATGCACCTGACAAATAATAATAATAATAATAATAATAATAATAATAATAATAGTATGTTTGATAATGTGAGACAACATCTAAAGTTAGAAGAAGAGCAGCATGAGGCTGCCAAAGAAGGTGCAAAAATGCACAAAACTACAACTTCTACCTCAACAAATGGTTTTATAACGTAAAACCAATGAAAACTGAAAAATTAAGACGCATCCAAATAAAAGTCCTAAAATGATAAACCAACAAGCAGATAGAAGTGAGAAAGAAAACAAATAGAATAATTAATCCAAATAGTCGTTCACCTAATTGCTCAAACAAAAATAGCCAGTGAAGATATAATATATGCATAATTTATGTATTATATATGCATAATTATTTATAATCAATGTATAAATCATGTATATGATTAGAAAAAATAAATAATGAATATGAACAGCTATTTATGTAAAGATCCCAAAAAAATAATGACTAGAGTAAAATGCTTCATGTGTGATCAAATGGGTCACTATGGAGAAAAGGTAGAAATAGTCATTCTTTTCTTTCTTCAATCTTTTTTTGGGGACGGGGAACGGGTGTAATGACCCAAAGGGTCATCTTATAAATTAAGACTCCATTATAGGCTCATTAGCTTTAAAAAGACTAACTTTATTTACTTTGATTTGTGTGCGCAGTCCGGCGTAAAACCGGAAAGCTTCTATGTCAAAATATGAAAAATAATAATTTTTGGAATTTAAAATTTGGTTTTAGTTGACTTGGTTCAACATTTTTAGTGAACGGACCCGAATCTGTGTTCCGACGATCCTGGGAGGTCCGTAGTAAATATAGAACTTGGGCGTATACCCGGAATTGGATTCTGAGGTCCCTAGCCTTAGAAATCAATTTTTGAAAGAAATTGTTTTGCTGGATTTTTAAGGAAATAAAGAAATGAATTAATTTTTGAACTCATTGGTATCAGGCCCGTATTTTGGTTCCGGAGCCCGGTACAGGTTTGTTATGATATTTAAGTCCTATCTGTGAAATTGGGTGAGAATCGGAGTTGAGTTAATGTGATTCGGACGTCCGGTTGAGAAATAGTAAAATTGAAGTATTCTTGAGAAAAATCATGAGTTTTGAGGTTAAATTCGTAGTTTTAGATGTTATTTTCGTGATTTGATTGCACGAGCAAGTCCGTATGATTTTTTTTTGACTTGCGTGCATGTTTGGCTTAGAGCCCCGAGGGCTCGGGTAGGCTTCGGGATGTTTTAAATTTGTAAAATCTGTTGGTGCACCAGTTCTGGTGTGCCCGCACCTGCGAGACTTTGGTCACAGGTGCGAGCTCGCAGGTGCGAGTGCCTTCCAGCAGGTGCGGCCCTGGCCAGTGTTCCTTGTTCCGCAGATGCGAACTCCCCATCGCAGGAGCAGAAACCCGTCCGCAGATGCGGCCCCAAGGCCCCAGTCCCATTTTCGCAGGAGCAACCCCCTGTCCGCACGTGCGGATGCACAAATGCGGCTCAAGCACCGCAGGTGCGAGGGTCGGCAATGAGTTCACTTTAATTAGAACTTCAGCCCTTTTCTTCATATTTTTCGAACTAAAAAGACCTAGAGGCGATATTCTTCACACAAGTTCATCCCCAAAGTGTTGGTAAACAATTCTAAACTCTTCTCTTTCAATTACCCAATATTTTCCATCACTTTTCAATCAAAAATTAAGAATTTTCATGGTAGAAATTAGGGGTTTGGGTAGAATTAGAGAATTTTATAAAAATCAAATTTTGACCTCGAATTGGGGTCGGATTTCGAAACTAATTGCATATTCGGGCTCGGGGTGAATGGGTAAATAGAATTTGGTCCGAACCCCGAGTTTGGACCAAGCGGGCCGGGGTCGGGTTTTAACTTTTTTTTAGAAAACTTAGGAAAATAATGATTCTTCAGTAAAGTTAGTTCCTTTAGCATAAATTAATGATATTAAATTAATTATGATTAGATTCGAGCGGTTTAGAAGCAAATTCGAAAGGAAAAGCGGTAATTGAGCAGTGAGTGACCTGCGAATTTGAGGTAAGTGCTTGGTTTAACCTTGACTTGAGGGAATAGGAATCCCCAAATTAATTGCTATGTGAAATTACATGTGTATGGTGTATATATGCTTAACATGATCCTTTTCCCTGTTTTCAATTATTTGCTTCCAGACTTAATTGTTTTATGATCATTGATGTTTATATGTCGATTTGGATTCGTTAACTTATTGTTAAGTATTGTTTCAAGTATTTTGGAAGTGTTGGATGTTCTCTTGATTTTGTTATGTTACATAAGGATTGAGCTGGATGTTAGTGTTACGATATGTATATAATTTCCTGTTGGTTTCATTGTGATATGATAATTGATGAAGTTTATGTGTTTTACAGCTTCTGTTTACAATTGTTGATACAAAAATATTGTGAAAGGCTTAGCCTGAATTGTGAAAGTTTTCGTAAATAAACTTATATGATATATCTGGTGGGAGTAGGTTGCACGCCGCAACAAGGAGTAATAAGGGTGGACAGGTGGGATCAGGTTGCACGTCCCAACAAGAGAAATAAGGGTGATATATATATATAGGGATGAGCAATAAGGGTGGACAGGTGGAAACGGATTGCACGCTGCAACAAGGAGCGATAAGGGAGAATAATTATGTTTTACTGATTTTCAAAAATAAGGATTTGAAAAATCTCCGGTTTTATTAAAAAGGTTTTCATACTCTGATTTTACTGTGATTTAAATTGAAACTTGAAAATTTGGAGGAGTTGATTATAGTGGATATCTGAAAAGAGTTATCCAGGTTGTTTTTACTTATTGTTGCAAGTTACTGGTTATTTAGTTTATTATTATTATTATTTCCTTCTTGATTTATTATATATTGTTTACAGGTTATATTGTTAATGCCTCGCCGTAGCCTCGTCACTATTTCGTCGAGGTTAGGCTCGACACCTACTCAGTACATGGGATCAGTTGTACTGATACTACACTCTGCACTCTTTTGTGCAGATCCAGGTACCGGCCAGAGTTAGGGGATTTTAGTAGCTGACATCATCATTCGGAGACACGAGGTAGATCTGATGGCGTCCGTATATTCCTGGAGTCTTATCTTAATTTTATATATACTGTTTTATTACATTCAAAAACAGATATATACTTCTTTCAGCCCAATATTTGTAGTATTCTTTAGAAGTTCGTGAATTGTGACACCAGACCTTGGGTAGTTATATAGTTAGTTTTAGTTCGTGGTTCGTTTCATCATATCGAATATTATGCCTGATTACATTTGTTGGAAATTATTAGATTTAATTTATTTTAAATTGTCTCTTTGTGTTTAAGTAAATATTCAAAGGAAAATGGCTAACCAACTTCTAACATTGGTTTGTCTAGCAAGTATGGTGTTAGGCGCCATCACGATCCTGTGGGTTGGGAATTTGGGTCTTGACAACGGGGGTGGGGGTGTTTCGATTTATTACTACTGTCTGTTTTAAGGAAACGGAAAAGGGCCAAAATTGTCCTTGAAGTATCAGATTTGGTACAAAAATGCTCCCCGTCCACCTATTTGAATAAAAATGCCCCTGTCGTTTTCCTTTTGGCTCAAGTTTGCCCTTAAAACTAACAGTCCTCTGAAAATAAAATAATTGAATGTTATTTATTACATGGCGTAATTTGATTGACTCAAAATTAAGCCCTTCCCAAATTAAAAAAAACCTCACCTATAACTGGATTTTGACTCAACCCGCCTAAAAAGGACTAAACAGTTGAACCCACATTCTCCTATTATTGTCTCCCTTTCTCTGAAGAAGATGAACATGAAGAACAAAGTGTTGTTTTCGTGAATATTGAAGGACAAACTGATTGGAGCGAACCAAATATAATCAACCATCCATTCGACATTAATCCTTCTTGGATACTCCTATTTTACAAAATGTATCCAAATAACACTTTTACTTCAATTTTGCGGACTTATGCAACAAATTCTTCAAACAAGAAGTGATGTGTTATGTCCCTAGCCTCAATTGTGGTTGTTAATTGAAGAATATTTTTCTATACAACAAATGAAAATCTTTATAATGTCTTATATATGATGATTGCTTTGCAGTGTAAGCTATTATTTGACCAAAAAGTATGAGACCTTTTGTTAAACTAATTAAATAAGAAGATAGAGGATAAATCCTAGTCAAAGATAATTAACTCTAGATCAATGAATGCTAAGTAAGAAAAGTTGGGTAAGGTTAAGCTCATGAACTCATTAAGATTATGAAAAAGATCTAATGTATCCTACGTTCTCGACACCGTTACTCCATAATGTAAATAAAGAAGAAAGAAAGGATTCACCATTAATGTCCACAGGGTATGTCTTTATTTATTCCATAACGATGGCTACAAAAGTGAATAGCAAGGTTCTGAACCTTCTCTCATTTACAAGATAGATTCTACGATTCCTTCCCCTGTCAGTGAAGAAGTGTGTAATCTGTGAATCCCCTTTTTCTCTCTCCATTCCCTCACCTTGTATATATACTAGGCATTCTAATTTACCCCGCGTTCATTAGCCAGAGTACTTAAGTCATTTAACTGTACAACCAGTTGACCCTATGAAATGTCGTAACATCCACTTCGTCGTACAAGCATTCTGAGTATACGACCTCGGTTGTGGCCGAGGTGCTTGTCCCTATAGTGTTGTATGAATACGACTTCGTCCCAATTGACCCTTTACCGTTCCTCTTCATGCAGATTCTCGTTTGGTCAGACTTTGACCCATACAGTTAGTTCCTCCGCCTATTGGGGTCGTCTTTTGGCGAGCTCGATGGGCGGATTTTGTCAATTCGAAAGTTGTGAGAAATCTGAGCACTTTGGGCGATGGGCGAGTACCTCACGACGAGGTAGCGATGTGACGTTTTGATAGCTTCATCAGACAGTTACGTCAGTTCAGAATGTCATTAAACGCTTCATGCGTCATTATGATGCACGTTCTCTATGCGTTGTGTCGTTTCCCGTGCCCCTTCCATTATTTTTAAAATATGGCGGCATTTGGTTTCTCTTCCCAGAATATTCATAGCCCTATAAATAGGGAAAAGTTTCCCATTCAGATGTAGTGTCCCCCAATTGTTCACGAGAAAGTCTTAAGGTGTTCCTTCTTCTTCTCCAGTTTCTCGTATTTCCTTTTCTGCTAACAGTTCTCGTGGCTGCTACCTTCCTTTCTCTATATTCCCGATCTATGTAATCAATCAAAGAGATGGCCAGTGCGTCTTCCAACCTTGATAGAGTCGTTGGTTCCCCGGTACCGAAAAATGATATACCCCCACTCGAAGAGTGAGTGGCTATGGCGGAGGATGAAAGTTTTCTGACACTAGATGAAGTGGTCCCCTGCCCAGGGAAGGAAAGGACTGACTTCAAGAGCCCTACTGACGATGAGTTTGAACCTGTTATTTCTACGATGGATGTTGCGGTGCTCACGTCATTTAAATCCAAATGGAGAATCCCTGATCACATTGAATTGGTTCCAGCGGGTCGTTACATAGTGCATATACACCGCCTGGGCTACTACGCATTTTACGCATATCCATTTGTCATCGGATACACACTTCCACTTCCTTCCTTGGCGGTGGATTTATGTCGCTTCTACGAGGTGTGTCCGGCTCAACTCTCTCTATACATATACAAACTCTTCCTTATGCTTATCAAGTACGGAGGAGCTGGCCGATCGGGGAATTTCTCTCCAGCACCTGATTCACCTCTTTGTGCCCCATTTACATAGGGGCACGATGATTCACCTTCGTCACCGAGGAACCAAGGGTTTGGTGGTGAATATGGATGCCAAGTCCAATCGCCGCTTTTGGGAGAACTTCTTCTATGTCCGAACAGAGCACGTGGTATCGAACCCCGCTAGGTTTCCTGAGATGTGGAATTTCACCCGTAGGTCTTCCTTTATTTTGATTCTCTTTTTTTTAAATGGTTGTTGGTTGTCTACCTTTAGTGATCTCGTCGAGTTTTTTTGTTTTTGCATCCGAGAGACTACCTCCTCCACAAGTAGCTGATATTCGCGGGTGGGTGAGCTCTATTTTGCCCCATATGATGGGGATTCGCGAATGGGCACCCTTCCACGAGAGGTTTGGGCGCAAGGCTTTCGTTGGCGAGTCGGCTTGTCTCGGACTTAGTTGAATTGTTCTTTGCTCCGTATTTTTATTTACCTTATATCTTCGTTTGGTCGAATTTTTCTCATTGGCAAGTCGGAGGGGAGCGAGAAGGGTGAGGGATGCCGTCCTTGCTTTCCGTCGTTCGGCTTCCTCTGCTAGCCCTGTACCAGTGTTGGATGTGGATGAGGGCATCCAGAGTCTGGCTATTCCACATATCGCGTCCGCGTCCGAACCTGGTCATTCGGAAGCTTCTCCTCGATCGGATACTCTGGTCCTCACAGTTCGTTCGGCGGACAAACCTTCTCATAATGATGGTGAAGAGGCCGCGTCGAAGAGGTGGAGGATAATGTCAGATGGGGTGTTTTTTTTTAAATGCCCTCGAGGGGTGACCCTATTCTGGCAGTGTCTGAAGCTGGCGGTGATGCTAGCCTGGGTGTGGAGGTGATGCCCGTTTCGAGCGTGGAAGAGGCTGCCGTGGAAAGGGACAGAGTTCGGGGGCTGCCGCGATTTTTCTAAGAGATCCATCAACGTCTCGGCAGGCTCGCACCCCCTCTTCGGCTAATGAGAGGTTGAAGAGCGTAGTGGTAGATGATTATGAATCTGATTCTGATATTGATCCTGAGGACATGAGGATGTTCGAGGAAGGTTTTACCAGGGTCGATGTGAGTGTGGGAGGTCATTCCCGTGTGCTCGAAATTTCGTCGGACTTTGACCTGTTGGAGGACACGGTGGACTTGGTGCCCTAATTTGACCTTCTGTGCTCCGCCGCCAAAAGCAGGTCTCTTCCGGAGATCAGTGATGTCGGTTTGTCACGCGGTGTGGCTGGGGTTGTTTTGTGCCCTTTGCTTTCGCTGATTCTTCCTTTTTTCCTCCTCAGACTTACATGCTGGAGATCGAGAGTGCTCGTCGGGCTGAGACACGGGTCGATGTCTTTCTGAAAAGGTCCACAAAGTATCGCGGTATCGTAACAGGTGCCGTGAGATGCACGCGCAGCATAGAGCGGGCGGTAATACTCAATCCCTCAGGGAGGAGTTGGAGAAGAAGGACGAGGATCTGGTGCGGTCTATCTGCAGATGTAGCGAGCTCAAGGGGCTGCGTAGGGTCAAAGATGAGGAGCTCGAGGTGGTCAAAGGGGTTACGGAGGAATGTGAGTATCTTCAAGCGAAGGTGTTGTCTTTGCAAGCCGAGCTTGAGCAGAATGCCACTAGAGTCGCCAATCTAAGTGCAGAGTGAACGGAGAAGGTGACTGAGTTAGAGAGGAAGGTGACCGAGTTAGAGAGGGTCGAGGGAGACCGAGAGGCGGCTTTGGCTAGGGCAACAGTGCTGGAAGACACTATTCGCGTCCTTAGGTCTGAGCAGGAGCTGGGAGGGAGATGGCTGCACTGAGGGAGGTAAGACTCGAAGAGAAAATCGGCGTGCTCGAGCAGGATGCCTCGAACCTGGGTGATCAAGTTGTGTCCCTCGAGGACGAGAAGGCGCAGTGGTTGGCTCAGGCCCCTCCTCAAGAACCCGCCTTTGTTTCTGTCCCCCGCCATTTGTACGAGATGTGGATCCATGCTGAGGCCTAACGAGATATATATAAGGTCTGGTGGGCGGCGGGGAGCGTTCCTGAGGCCATTTTTGAAGATGCTCGTGTTAAAGCACGCGAGGCTCGTCTTACCTGCAGCTATGACCCCCCGACACCGGAGGCCGGTGGGGATGCTGAGATTGAAGAGGGGCTTTCTTCTGATGAAGATAGTGCTGGAGGGGACGATGGTGGAGATGAGGTTGAGTGAAGTCTTGTAGCTTTTTTTTGTTCTTTTCTTTGGCGTTGCTTGTCGTTGTTTTCGTTTTTTTTTTGGGCCCGTTTTGGCCTTTTGTAAGGCGTTGTTGCACATGTACATCTTCTGAATATGATTTTTAGTTTGTCTTTGGCTGTACATTCCTGCCTTTCTTCTCTTCTTCTTTCTCTTTTTTTCTTAAAAAAAGATCTTCGGATTTTCTCGTGGTGAGTCCCTGACTTTCAATTGAGAATTCGAGTGAGATAGAACTTTATCACGTTAATTTGAGCGAGGTCGAACCTTACTTTGTTAACTCATATGAAGCCGAACTTAGCTTGCTAATTCGAACGAAGTCGAACTTGACTTGTTAATTCAAACAAGGTCGAATTTATTTTGTTAGTTCGAGCGAGGTCGAACTTTCCTTGCTAATTCGAATGAGGTCGAATTTGACTTGTTACTTCGAACGAGGTCGAATTTTATTTTGTTAATTCGAGCAAGGTCGAATGTTATTTCGCTTGGCGATGGCCGGTGGCCACATGGGTGTAAATTAGAATGAGGTTGAATTATGACCTGTAATGAGTTCGAGCGAGGTCAAACCTTACTTGGTAGTTCAAACGAGGTTGAATTGTACTTTCGCTTGGCGACGGCCGGGAGCCGCATGGGTGTAAATTCGAACGAGGTCGAATTGTGACCCGTAATGAGTTCGAGCGAGGTCGAACCTTACTTGGTAGTTCGAACGAGGTCGAATTGTACTTTCTCTTGGCGATGGCGGGGGGGCGCATGGGTGTAAATTCAAACGAGGTCGAATTGTGACCCGTAATGAGTTCGAGCAAGGTCGAACCTTACTTGGTAGTTCGAACAAGGTCGAATTGTACTTTCGCTTGGGGATGGCCGGGGAACGCATGGGTGTAAATTCAAACGAGGTCGAATTGTGACCTGTAATGAGTTCGAGCGAGGTCGAACCTTACTTGGTAATTCGAACGAGGTCGAATTATGACATGTAATGAGCTCGAGCGAGGTCGAACCTTACTTGGTAGTTCGAACGAGGTCGAATTGTACTTTCTTGGCGATGTGCGGGTTCGATTAAGTGGTAAGAATGTCGCGTGCTGCCTTTCTTTCATTGGAGAATATCATGCGTTGCTGCGTAGTCTATGTACGCATCAGGGTGAGTCCCAATCTATCTAGTCCCTTCATTGCTCGGCCTGGAAAGACCGTTGACGGGATGGGCGATGAACTTATTGCTTAGGCTTCTGGAAACCCTAGGACTTGATTAGTCCGAGCGAAGTTCGGATATGATTTGTCGTATTTAGTCGGCTGAATTGGCGTAGCATCGTCATGGCGAGCATATGGGCAAGCTTTTCGTATTCATGTTCTGCCTGTGTTGGAGATATTGTACGTTTCCTGGGTTCACCGCCCAGTCTCAGGCTATGGAGGTTGTTTCTCAATGATGTCGGCTTGTCCTGAGTCGTTTGTCTGTTATCTGTAGTATGGTACGGTATGGGGGTTTTCCCGATTTGCCGTTATTCGTAGGAAGGAACTTAGAGCTTGTATGTCGGCTAGCCTTCGTTCGCGTATTTGGGAGGACGTCCATGTTCTCTGTTTCACTTCCTTCTCTTTTAAAAAAAAAAAAAGAATAGCGGGTTAGAAGTACATGGAATCATTTGTTACCTTGGTCGGCTGGTTAGCTGATGAATGAGGGGGATTGGCCATGTTTCCCTCGCCGGTTGCGCTCTTTAGACCTGGGAAGTTCCCTCGTTTGGCAATGAATTAAGGATCGCGCCGCAGGGCGGCTCGCCTTGTTCTGTACTCTAGTGCTAGTTTAAGGCCTGATATCGGCTTCGCGCTCAGCCTCGTCATTGGTTGAGCTTGGGCATCTCGTGGGTGGACGATCCACTCCACCCGTTAGGATTTCGAGTTCAAGTCCCAGTTCGTCTCAGTCCCGGGCACGCAAAGATAACAGAAATGTAAGTCATACCACAAACATACAGACAGGGAGTATTTTAGTAGTAAATTACACAACAAGTATCATCTCATATAGTAGGAGGGAAGGCGGCGTGTGCACGGTGTAGAAGGTGTTGGGTGCCAACCTGGAAATGGGATTACGGACGCGCTTGGTATGCGTAGTCGTAGTCTCACTATGATGACTCATGCTCACAATGCATCAGGGTTGCTGCTGTGGCGCAATGCAGTTTTCGTGTATAAACCGAGCATAACTCCAGTTTCACGTAAGGATTTAGCCTTGGTTGGTTTGGCGGTTTCGGGGGTTTACCGACCGGTTTCGCAAGTCGACATTCGTAATGAAAGGATGAAACTTCACTGAATGGGGGATAGAGCCAAGAACATGTTTGGATCTAGAGGGAACTAAGGCTTTGGCTAGAAAGTTCCCACAGACGGCGCCAAATTGTTTGACCAAAAAGTATGAGACCTTTTGTTAAACTAATTAAATAAGAAGATAGAGGATAAATCCTAGACAAAAATAATTAACTCTAGATCAATGAATGCTAAGTAAGAAAAGTTGGGTAAGATTAAGCTCATGAACTCATTAAGATTATGAAAAAGATCTAAGGTATATAATTAGCCTACATTCACCATTAATGGAAATATTCCTAATGGAACATATGAAGACTTGGAAAATGAAAATGTCAGGTTTTCCTAGAGAGAGAGTTTATTGCTGAATGGTTTTGCACATCAGGTTTTTTGCTAAAAAATCCAACTTATAAAGCAAACCTTTAAAATAAATTGTGATAAGAAATATCTTTTTAATCTCCAGATGATAAATCCAAACTTTAATTCTATCGTGTGGATTCGAAATTGTTGCATAAGAAGCAATTTTTGCTGGCAACATGAATATGGTGGAACATTCAATTTTAATTTATTGACTCTGGCAAAACCAAGTTGGTATAAATTATTTAAAGATAGGATATAGTGTGATGGATCTTTTGTTTGGCTACTTTCCACTATAATATTTTATTATATGTATTCTTCTTATATTGACACTTTGTAAGTGTGATATTATTATATAACTATTCAAGAGTAAGTATAATATGATAGTATAAAACTTTAAGCTTTTAGTATTTTTATTCTAACCAATTACTTGGATAGTAAAGGAACAAAACCCTTCAAAAATTATCAGATCTTGTTAGGATGTTACAATCATAATGTTTTAATCAATTTTATTATCTTAGAGAAAAGTAATTTGAATATCTACGCTATTAACATGTTAGTACTGCTGAAACAAACATACTCACATGACTTTTTGTCCACCTCTATATAGTAAGTTATTCTTTTTGATTTCCCCCGCGATAACTATAATAAGGTTGTATATCCTAATGGAAAGATTCTCGTTTGGTCAGATTTCAACCCATACAGCTATATTTATGTCTTGAACTATTAATAATGGAGATCTTTTAAATAGTTGAAGAGGAGCCGAAGAAAAGCAAAATTGAAAGGAAAAAACGAAATAGGAAGTTTCTGCAGGTAATATTGCCGGAGCCGCAGGTGGCGACTAAAATTTAAGCAGAAGACGAGGTTTCTTATAAAAAATTGGAGCGGATGGGTTTGTATATCAGGGATGGGGTTTAAGTTAGGCTACTAAGGTGCTGACATGTGGAAAATAAATAGGCTTATGTTTTAAGGAAAGGTCCGTCAGAAATAGGGGTAAGGTTGAGCCAAAAAAATTACGGTAGGGGCATTTTTATTCAGAGTATTTTTTGTACCAAATCTGATGCTTAAGGGGTAGTTTTGACACTTTTCCGTTGAAGGAAAAAACATTAGGCACAGAAGCTCAGACGAATAACTCAAAGGAATCAATACATCGTGTTGCATAAGATTTTACCTGTAACTCCCTTAGAGAGAGTCTGTCTTAGAAATAAGCATATATACCGCATTATCATCGTAACGATATGCGTGTAACAAATAGTACATGCAATAATGTAGGGTAAGAAACAGCAGTTCACATGACAACAGAGGCAGGAAGCCAAAGAGCCAACTATCAGAAATAACATGTTTTGCCTTTTTTTCCCTCTTGATGCAGTTCGCCACGGAGCAAAGATACAATCAATTTCCATCGACACCTATCGGATGCTCACAGGTCCAGTGTTTGCTGGTTTCTGGAAGACTCTTACTACTGGCATCCCATCAGCATCACCGTTCTGGACCCTCCACGACCGGTCTTTCTTTCTTTGTGATTTCTTGTGTTGTTTATGGGGTTTAATTGAGGGCTTCTTTTTACGAGCTGCCTCGTTAGAAGCAAGTCCATTGGCCACATCAAATGTACTCAAATCACTGAGCACATGCTCTAGACTGGGTCCATTTTCGTCTTCATCATCACCAGAGGAATCAGAAGCAGACATTCTAGGTCCATCATCGTCCTCTGTAACATCTTCATCCTCTGCACTACCTTCATCCTCCGATACCCCCGGAGGCGTTTCAAAATGTGGAAGCTTCCCATCAACATAATCTTTCAACATCTGACGTGCTGCTCTTGTTTCATCAGGCAATCCACTTGAAGCAACATAACCACGAGATGCACAGTATGTTCGCAAAAGTTCTGCTGCAGTAGGTGGGCGAGACTGTGGCTCATACGCCTTTGGTTTTGGCAGAGATATGTTGTAGACATCCTCAATAATTTTTCTAGGGACTCGATTTGCCACCACCTGTACAGCCTCTCTATGCTCAGTCATCCGATCAATTGGCAAAACACCACATGCAATCATCTCATATCTCGAACTTGTGAATGATGGAAACACCAAACCAGGGCAATCACATAGAGTAAGTTTAGGAGAAATCACAAGTGTTTGAAAATGCTTTGTCTTACCGGGAGTAGATGTCACACCAGCCCGTTTTACCCCTACCAAAGCATTAATAGTTGAGCTTTTTCCAACATTAGGATACCCCACAAACCCCACCATCACACTTCTAGATTGAACATCTGCTGCTAAGTTCTCATTAGCACGATGAGCAAGAGAAGGGCCTCCTTCTCCAACAGAAGCTGACCTATTCCTAGTCAAAGCTATCTCCTCCGCTGCAGACTGTAACCGGACCAATAGCTCTTCCCTGCCAACAATTTTTGTATCAGCATCACCTGCCTCTTGAGAGATCGTTGGTATCTTCCCTTCCATAGCCGCAGAGGCAGCTTTAGCTGACCAGAATAGAAAAAGAATCCCTTGCTTGTGGAAGTATTCAGCCCATTTCTTTCTGCAGATGAAGCAAGAAGCATAAACTGCACATTCAAAAAAAAAGAACTGGCAGGGAATGGCAACTATATTATCAGCCTACTGACCTGATAGAAATGGGTAAAAGATCTGCTTTGTTAACAAGAAGCATTGTTCTTTTGTGTTGGTCTACTTCTAGTGCATAAGCCTGCAAATTGGCCCCATCAGTGCATAATCCTTATATGGAACTTGTACGATACAGGTAAAACAAGAGAAACATCATTACAGTCGAAGTTTTTGGCTTATGTACGAAACCATTCGCTACTCTTTAAATTTCATTAAAAAGGAAAGTAAAAGAAAAGAAAGATCAGAATTCAACAGTAGCGCATCAAAAGAATGCACAGCCACATGAGACAATATGAAAAAGATATCAACACATATCTGAACAGCCTTTCAACTGCAGTCACTGAAACTGTGAATATCCAAGCAAACAAATAGGAAATACATGGTAGTTGACTTGTGCTAACACTCAAAGGAATTTCAATCTATGTGAAGCATTGAAATACTTACCTCAAGATCAGGACACCGATAAAAAAGTGGGTCTCGTGCATCAACAACCATTACAAGCTGAGGACGAAGAAACATTAAAATAAATCAGCAATGCTAATTTTGACAAAGTAATAAATTTTATTACTGAAGGGCAAAAACTGTCTGTATACAAAATATATCAGCAATACACCAAGAAAGATTAAAAAAACACGTCCATAGAAAGAAGGTAATCGTCCAACTCAGAGAGAATTATTAACAATCAAGTAGCAGATATAAATCCATTACTCTTTTCTCGATTGCACTAGTAGATCACTGCAAATTCATACTACATAATAAAATGGGGAATATCATTAGTGGGAAAGATGCAAAACATGTAAATCCTAAGGATCTGAAGAGACCGGGACAGACAGGCCTAAGTGAAGGGGACTGCAGTCGTGTTTAAGCTCTTTGCCTACATAAACTTTTTTTGCAAAGTCAAAATTGTTCAACAAAGCAAACAGGTATACTTGATGCTGGAATTTTCATTAGTTATTATTGCTGATATTATCCAATAGTTGGGAAATAGTGGATGTTTTCGAAGTTCACAGTATCATTATTGTTTATCTAATCCAAAAGATACAAACAACCAATAAACTAACACCGTGGTATGCTTTAATGAAATTTCACGTTTTCAAAAATGAATAAATAATAAAACTGTGGGAATCCAGAAATTAGGGGAGGCAAATACAAATGAGGAAACAATGATACAAGAAGTATGAAAGTAAAAAAATTGGCTATTGAAGCACCTAGAAGTCAACCCTGGCGAGTTTGAAGGTCCTCACAGTTTTCATGCTCAAACATTTGCAGCCCAACTACTAGGCAAATTTACACGACGTTAACGGACACAATTCGTCACGCGGAAAGTATCTCTAGTACAAGGCCCGAAATGTTACTACATACCAGATTACCGATCAATCTTCAAAATCTCTTACCAAGTACTTTCAGGCTTCTTTACAGGAAACCTAACTTTAGTTTAAAATGCTTGACATTAAAGCAACCATAAGTTTGAAGAAGCAGTTTCTCTCAGCGCTTTAGTCTACATAATCAGATCAAATAAACTACACGAGGAGTAAGCATAAGAAGGAACCAGTAGACTGCCAGATGCTAACTGTTAAACTGCCACGAAAAATATTTATCCTCTTGAATAATCCTAAAGGCAGAAAATGATCAGAATCTCACCAGATCACTACGCTCGACAACTCTCCAAAGCTGTCTCCAGATATCCAGGTTCTTTTCAAAAGGGGTGAGGACCAGTTTCTCGTTCTCTTCAAGCCTATATAAAACAATTTCTGTTAGAGCAAAAGATGTCCATAAACAAAATTCACATGCTAAGCAGTAGCCCAAGTCCCAACATAAGACGAGGCCTATCTGAAAGCTCTCAATGTACTATTGATTTCTGGTCATACCTCCATCACACATAAATTCATTATAAACAGACGGAATATGCTTTAGGTGCAAACAAACCAGGTATTTTTAAGTGTACATGGAAAATAATGGTTGACGGATTAAACTGGGAGGGAAGGTACAAATTCTCTTTTGAACATAACTACACAACTTCTTAGCTCAATCTGTTTGTCTACAGAACCCATAGTGACTAACTTTGAATGTAAGCAGTTATCCGTAGGAAAATGAACACAAGATATTGTAAACATCCATCTTAAATTTACAAAGTTCATATTCCTTGCCCCCACTCCCAAAGAGAGGAAAGCAACAATATCCACAAACATGCATTCACTAGTGTAGCATAAGCAAATAAAATGCCTTCTCACAGAACTGACCTTGCAAGATTGCGGCGCCAAGCTAGAAAAGCTTGATTTTCATTGGCATCAAGCTCTTCTACTGACATTCTAGTATTCCATGGTGGCCTGAAAAAGAAGTACTTCAGAACCTTGGACCGGGACACCAGATAGTGCACTAGATTTAAAAAGGATAACAATTACCTGCGTGGAACACGAAGACTGTTAGCATGCAAGGCCTCCTCCTTCTTCTGCTGCTCCTTTCTTTCTTCAGGTGTCAGATCACCCATGCTAGAATCACCATCCCTATTACAACAAAGTCAGGCCACAACCACAATAAGGGTAAATAAGTCACCTTTCAATTCTGTCAGAGAGGGCACTAAGACATAAAGTTATGAAAAATCAAACGAGCAAAGAATAGAAGATCAGAAAGAAGCTACATGATATTTTTTTTATAAAGCAGCAAAAAGATAGTACTAGAAGGAGCCCAGTCAAAGTTGAAAAGTGAAATGCTAAAAGGCAATAATATGAGAAGTGAAATGTTAGCATAAAAAACACCTTCTCACAGATGAAGCCAATTGTTACAGGATCTCCATGGTTCACACTAGCATATTCTATAGAAATTTAGCAAAGCAAATATAGCACATTAATGCAACTATGAACTTCACATGATAAATCAAGGTTACTGAATCTGAAGAGAGAGAAGATCATCCCAAATGTCAAATCTTTTACAGGGTTGACCATGACACCTAATCAGCGATCTTATCTTTAAATTAGCTTCAACTTCCAGAGAGCGCCCTAATTCCAAAAACACAGTAATTTTAACTGATAACACGAGTTCAAGCAAACGAAGATAACATATCAAAGCCTGCAATAAAGCATGATGTGGAAAACCTTGTATCAAAACAACAAGTTCTGATTGGGATATGATTCACTTCCCATTAACTGAATATGTATGACTTAGGTGGATTTCCTTTGCAGTTCATATGAACGTGCTACTGCTCCACTTCCTTTTAAATTCAAACTTCATCTACACCAATCAAGTCACTCCTCGAGTTAATAAAATCTCTCAATAAGAGTTAGAACAGAGTCACATACATTAGTGGATACTTCTTCGGATCAAAGTATCCTCTAGGATTCTGATGCTATCTACATACATGATGCCCTTCGGAAAAAGTTGTTGAGATTTCTTCACTACTAGTAGTTTATTACAGTACATCAGATATAGAAGCCTTCAGCTAAGGAACATTTCAACTGGAGAAGAAGTTTTATGGCTACAAATTTAGAAACAGATGTGGTGCAATGAGCCAATGACCCAGAAAGAGTGACACAATAGCCCCCCTCTAGTGAGTCCTTAAATAGCTTATAAGGACTAAGAGATAGGTAATGAGTCTACTACCTATTTTCAGCTGTAACCGGGGCAGATATGAAAGATAATTTCTTAGTCATTACGTAATGCATATGAATTTAAAAATAAAAATAAAAAGCGATATTCACTCAAGATAGAAGATGAAATACGATCTTCGCAGTATAAGCCTATCACACCTCTGATATAGAGACAGCACAACTGCAAAGATATATGTTATTTACTTAATTCTGGTGCTTAGAGATGTGGTTTCATATGCCACTCAACACGTCGATAACCATGTAAATAATCTGCCGGAACTTCTATTCCTTAAGGTTCTCATAGAGGAACCACGGCAGAAATGTCTTTCAGCCACAGAGCTATTGAGATAGTAGCTTAATGCAAATGAGTCTTCAGTATCACTATGGAGAAACAATGAGCATTATTTCCCATTTCTTTCTTGAAAGATGTTGTATTCTTTTATTTTTAATGGACTCCCTCTCATACAGCAATTCAACCACATCCAAGGCAATAGAGAGCTCTTTCTTTCACTATTCAATAATTGTTTCAATAGGGAATCCTTCTTTTACCATTCCATAATTTTTGCACATGGCACAACACGTTGTCATCCGTGCAAAACTTGACCTGATCGGAAATGATGCATATGTTGGCAACAAGTCAATCCCCCACCACACTATAATTAAGCTAAATTGAATAACATCTCACAACAGAATAAACAAAAGAGTAAGATAATCGCTCACGAAGGGGCCAGCAAGTCGCTTATTCTGCATTCTTTCCCTTTTTTTACTTTTCTCCTTCTACTTTTAGAGTTTTCTATGTTGCGCTCAAAAAGATTATCAGGAATGAATCTTCGCTTGCAAAACCAGTTCTAATCACAAAACTACACAAATAGAACTAAAAACAAACTCCCAACCTCATACACTACCCAAGTTTCTCCTATATCCCAAAAAAAAAAAAAAAAAAACAATTCAAAAAACAAACCAGAAACCCGCAGCCGCAAGCATTACAACAACCCTCTAGCAACAAACTAACCCTCAAACCCCTGTCCCTCTAAAATAGGAAGGGAATATATACACCAACAAGATACATGCTTTATCATCAACAACTGATTGCAAAAAAGAAAAAAAAAATTTAAGAACAAAAAAACAACTTTACTCAGCTTAAATGTATTAAAGGCAATTCTCAAATACCCAATTCTCTATTTTTCTCAAAATTTAATTAGAAGAAAGAATATAAAGAACAAAATCCCAACTTTACTCAACTAAACAAATAGATTTAGGCAATTCCCAAATACCTAATTCTCTACTTTCCTCAGTACTCACTCGAAATAAACAAAATCCAATAAACCTGACAAGCATAGCAGCTCTTGACAACCCAAAGAAACACACACAGACACATATTTACGAAGAATTACAGGTTTTATGACCAAAAGTTAATTAAGAAGCTGAGAAAATAAGACATGTTAATTAAAGGGGGTTGCTTACAGATTGACGAGGAGTTTAACGGGAGGATTAAGGTCAGAGAAGACGCGGTGAGCTTCATCTGTCTGTTCTATGACGGCCTGAATATCAGTGACTTCAGTGACGGATTCCAGAACCTTCTTGTGTTGGTTCCTGTAGAATCGTCCCTTCTCTTTCGACTGCTGAATCATTTGGTTATGGTGCCTCACCAATGCCCTCCCTAACGTACTTTTCTCTCCTTTCCCCATTACTGCTTTTTCCTTTCCCCCTTTCTCTTTAATAAAATTATCAGGAAAAAAATGATTCACGAGCAAAACCCTAATACTGCTTTTCAGTGGAGGCGGTGGGAGAAATTGGCGGTGTTACTGTGGAGGAGGGGGGCGGCTGAGAGGAGTTGTAGAGCGGGGAAAAAGAAAGAGGTTCTAAAAGGGACTTCTTCTTCCCCTTTTTTAATTTTTACATTTTTTTTAATAATAAAATGCCATTTGACCCTAATACTCCATTTTTTGCACTTTATTGTTTTCCATCCATTTTTGGGACTTTATAATTTAGTTAACTTATGAGCTTTTAACATATTTACCCGTCACTCGAAAATAATTATAGTTCAAATATATAAATATATATATATATATATAATATATTTATCGGCTATTATATTTAGGGACGGCTAGATTTTCCTTAAATTATTACATCGGCACCCTAATTTCTTGCTCCGCATAATTGTCGAAAACTAGAACCTTTTATAAAAGAAACTTACTAGGACTGTGTTAGACAATAATAGGGCAATTAGCACCAGAGTAGTCACAATTCAATTTGATTTGATTTTGTGAACAAAAATTAAATTTCTCATGTCAATTTGCTGAATATACAAATCAAAATATAACAAACTAGTTTCAATTCTCTCGTAATCCTCATTGTTTCTTAATGGTTGTCTTGTGAATACAAAATTTAGGGTGTAAATGTTGAACATAATTCCAACAAATAATAATTTACTATTAAGTCCAAATTGCAATCCTCTCATTGTAACCTAGTGGTATTATCATGTAGCCTCATGCTATATGTGCAGTCGTGTAGCTAGAAATTCCGTCAAGAATGTTTAAACTTTAACAAAGTCAATAATTTTTTTGTCGATAAATAGTGTACCAAAATTTTTAAATTAAATTATGCAACATTTAGCTAAATAATTAAAAAAAATTAATAAAACTATAGTTTTATAATCAAAATTAAAATAACAAAAGGACAACATTAGAATTTTTGCTAATAAAAGTAAGCATAAAACCAATGGAAAAGGAGAGTAGAGAGAATTTATTTTTTGTAAAGAGCTTTTGTTAAAAACAAATTTATAGAGCTTGACGTTTAAATTATAATATTTATATAAGAAATTACTTTTAGTTAAAAATTTACTTTTAGTATTATTTGCTTATTTCTACAAAAATTGTAAGGGTTATTTTATTAAAAAAAATTAATTGAAAAGGAATTAAATAGACCACACATGATGGTGTCCGTTTAGTTTTGGCAAACAAAACAGAACTTTGAACCCGTGAACCACACGTCACTTTGAACACCCTTAACCGATAGACTCCCTAATACGACCCAAGATAGCCAACATGCGCTTTGGATCAACTGATGACTACTTTAGCAATTGGAGGCTATACTTGTAATAAGTGACTGCACTTAGTTCATTAGAATTAGTTTAGGGGCATTTGGGTCATTTGTAGTCAAGTACCCAATTTATTGTAAATAGCCATTAAGGCTTTCATTTTAGAGAGACTAATTTTGATGAATGATGAAGACTCTTTTGAGAGGTGTAATGGTGGTTTGCCATTGTTGATATCAACTTATTCAAGGTGTGTTCTTCAAGTAGAACCACACTTCCACTTGAAGGTATTCCTGTAGTTTAGGATTCCACTTGAAGGTATTCCTATAGTTTAGGTTCACTGTGTTATGTAATTATTGAGTGATTGGTTATTTTTAATTTCTTGTCTTCCGCACTTAGATTCGTATCACTCCCTCAGTCAAATGTGTTAAAGATGTTCAACATATAATATACCATATAAAATAGTATTTAACTTATATACACAATAAAAATTTTCGGCAAAGGATGTGCGCTTGATCACCTTTGGCATAGAATGGCCATGTCACTGTATGTGTGCCAAAAATCGACGTACGATGTATTACGATACAAGTATAATAGTTTTTTTTCGTGAACAAAAAATAAAAAATAAAAAAACTGTCTTAAGATAAACTAAGGGATGAAAGAAAAACTAATCGAAAATGAAAAAAAAAAAGCCAAAAATAGTTCATCTTTCCTTTTCTTAGAATATACAATTTTCGTAGTGTTAGGAACAGTCAAATCTGCACATCCAGCCTTTTATTCTAGGATCTAGTCAATAAACCGATATCCAGGTTCACCGTATTAAAATTTGAAAAAAATCATTTTTGCGCTACCGTGACAAACTGTATACGTTTTCTAGTTTTGATAGTCTTGCAAAACCCCAAAACTTCTAAAATAGTAATTTTCCCCCCTTGATTTTCCTAAAAAAATGAATGAAAATAAAACCAAAACAACGTGGTTAAGGGAAAGCTTTAGCTAAGGTAGCTCAGTCATGAGTTCATGAGTAATTTCAAACAATTTGTATCCATATTCGTCTAATTAAGGGCTTTGTTAAGTGAGATGGATAAGGATAGTCGGTCATTTGCTTAATTTCTTGGTTTTGAGACTCTAGTATAAGAAAATTCCTAGTAGTTCATCTTCAAAGTATTACATTTTGATTTAAGCCTATTTATAATATGTACTTGGACTCTTTGGTTTGTTGCCAAATTAATCCCTCTTGCTAGAGGACATGATCCAATAATAAATACTATATAAAGAAGGATATTGAGGAGAAGCATGCAAACATTGCACTTGAAAATTTTCATTTTTATTATTTTTTGCAAGCTTTTCAACTTGTTTTTGGAGTTTGTTGGACATACAAGAAGTGAGGTTCTTTTGGATTTTTTGTTATATAAATAAAAAATGTTCTATAATTGAGGTCTTTGGGTGATAATTTTTAGATTGTCCAAATAAAGAATGTGATCCGAATAAAGGATTTGATCAACTAATAACTTTTAGATCTTCCAAATAAATAATGTGATTAGCTACCCATCTTTCTTGCTTTATATTTCTCTATTAATGAAACAGATTGATATTTTTGAGTTGTGTCACTCGCTTCCATTACTTATATATTAATGTTGTTATTGTTGATACCCAATTTTTCCCTATAATATTTTTTAAATGCATATATATACCTTCAAAATTATGCATTAGCATCAATCAATATTTTTCCATAATTTTTACATTTTTAGGGATTTTTAGTTAATTTATCCCAGTATTTTATTCGCATAAATAATTACAAATTGCATCACAAATGACTTTATAACATTTATTGGTTTAATTTTTGTTGTCTATATTCATATTAAGCTTAAATTATTGCACAAATAGTCACATTTATATTTTTGGGTTATAATTGCAATAACTTTGCAGTAATAGCCCACGAGTGCATAATTACCTTATCTCACAAGAAAATGACTTTTTATATTTTTATAATATTAGGTAATTATTTCAAATCAATTTTATGCATAAACATTACTTTTTTTAATCATTTATTAAATATTTTTACAAATTATTTTATCAATTAAATTAGTATTTAACAAGTAGCCTCTTTTAATTTGGTTTAATTTCGGACCCTAGCCCATATTATTACCCCAAACCCAATTTAAATCATACCCCTCTCCCAGAAGGAAGGGAGTTGTCCCAATGAATGTCGGAACCCGATTTCGCGAGAAAAAGAGGGGCGCGACAGCATGGCGACTCTATTGGGGACTTTAGGCTTTTACCATAACAAAATTTCTTTTTGTAAATTAGTCTGAAGCATGCTTCTTTTTAGTGGTATGTGCGCACCCTTTCCCTTTCCTCTTATGTGAATTTAATTGCTCGTTTTGAGCATTTATGATTTCCTTTACTGCAGAAACTAACTTATTTCTTTGTTTCCCTTTCTTAAACATCTTTCAATTATTAAATACCACCTTTATTATTTTCCTAACATGCAAATACGTGACAACATGTTATTTACTGCTGCATAAATCATGTTCAACATCATATTCCACTCGTGTGTAATCAATCCTTTAGCAACGCTTGATGAGTGGTTGCGCTCTTCCTATATATCATCCTTCAAATTCGGAAAGGCTTATTTGCGGTAAAACTAGTCGATCAACGGTGCAGTCGATGGTTCCGTGCCTTTCCCCCCTCAAGTTGTCCGCTTGAGGGTACCAATATAGACCCCCATAGTAACCTTACTCTGATTATAATTGTACATGCATCATGGTCGAACCTAGCCGGGTTAATATATTGTCCACATAATAACCTTTAGGAAAAGCCTTGTCCAAAAGTCCACTAGAGTTTCCATAATCCCAACGGACGCAACCACGATCTGTGCATTAATATGGAGAAATAAGTGTCAATATGCTAATCATTGATGTATAAGTAGTTAAATCTGGAGGGGGAAATGGTCTAACCTTATTTGTTTTGGAGAAGATGAGGCACGAAGTCCCCAGGTTCGGCATGGTCCAAAGAATACCAACGTTGTTGCTGGATTGGTGGGAGGACCTTTTGCCAAGTGACAAAGATCATGTGAAAAGGGTCCTCGGAAACTTACCCTCTTTATTGGATATTTAACCAAACGATATGTTGATCGAAGCGACCACTATGTTCTAGGACAGAGAAAGGTCTGTGTTCTGTTTTGGCAACATAAAAATGACCCCTCTCTTGGAGGAGATAAGGGGATTCGCTGGATTACCTTGGGACAGTCCGGGTTTATTGGTACCAGAAAACCGTGCCGCTAGGGGTTTCCTGAAAATGATGGCTTTGAAAAAAGAACGATGATCTAGAGTGCCTGAAAGAGTCCTGCATAACCTTTGGCTACCTTTATGAACGATATGGCCATAGCAAATCCTATCATATCTTCCATGGTAAATTCTCTATCACTTCCTTGGGTCATATTGACCGCGGGGTTTTTGTGTTTGTTGTTTGCTTCCTGGGTATGATAGTATTTCCAAGTAAAAGAGACAGGATTCACACTAGACTGGCTATGGTAGCCAAAACCTTAATGGAGGGGATCGAGGGGCAGACATATACCATTGCATGTATGATCATAGCGGACATATACCGAGCCTTGGACTACTGCCAAAAGGGGTTCAAACACTTTGAGGGTTGTAATCTGCTACTACAGGTTTGGTTATTGGAGTATCTCCAAAGGGGTCAATATCGTCAAGAGTTTCCACGAAGGGCGTGGAATGATCATATAGCCTTCCATCACCCTAAGAATGACTTACATCCCAGACAGGTTTGCTCAGCTGGAAAATGCTACAAAATGGGCGCAATTTTTTGACAATTTGACTAATGACCAGGTTCAATGGATGTTCGAATGGTTCACTACCTGTGAGTTCATCATCAGATCGAGGGACGCTCCGCACCTGGTGTTGATCGGATTAAGGGGCATATACCCTTATGTTCCCATCAGGGTTATGAGACAGGCAGGCAGGAAGCAAGTCATACCGCGAGTTTCTAAAATGAGTCATTATAGGGCAGATTTTCAGGACGACGATATCCCGTACAAATTTGAAGCTCAGCATATGTGGCATCTAAATGTTATTGTAGAAAGGGACACCATCGAGCCAGACAGGTACCACGCGGGGCATGTATGCTTTTACCTATCATGGTTGGAAGATAGCATAGCAGGGATAGTTGAGTCGGGAATCGGTGGGGGAAACAGGGTCATAGACGAAGTTGCTGAAGCCCAAGTGAAATACAATAAACTGCGCAAAAGGGTTCGTGAGTCCGAGGCCGAGCATCTGGAGCAACACAAGACTGATATGGAACTGACCAATGAATGGAGGGAAATGCCTATCAAATCTAATGAAAGGTTGGAATATTTGGAGTAGGGTTTGATGGAGCTAAAGGGAAAGACGAGGAAAAGAGTCACCGACTGCCAGAATGTTGAGGGAAGCAAAGGAGGGAATCTAGAGAGGGTATACCTGCTGTTGGGCATGCACGACTTGGGGAACCTGATCGACAGAGCCAAGAAGATCAAGCCTGGGGAAGGTCCTTTTGGGACCAAGTAAATTAGATTTACCTTATTTTTCAAATGTAATAAGGCCAAGTGCCATTAGTGACTTATCTTATTTAGTGTCATTTTAGATTTATCTACTTTTACATTAATGAAATGAGGCAATTATTGGCCCTGAAATTCTACAAATCAACTTGTCACTAGGCCTACCTCAGGCACAAAGAGGCTCCCAAATTAGGACGTGAATTTACGTTCCCGCATTATTTGTTTAAATACCGCAAGTACTCTTTTAGAACTCTTATTGACTTGGTTACCTTTTGTTTGTCTTTCTTTCTTTTGATTATCCCATTCCCCAAAGGTTGGTTCGTGAATACTGGAATCATCGTCTTATCATACTAGATCCAGAGGCCCTTCACCTTCTCCTCCTCCAAGTTAACCAATAGGAAAAAGGAAAACAAAGATGGATGATTTGAACGGCACCAGAAACGATGGCAACACATATGTTGAGAACGGGGAAACTTCCAATGGTCGAGGTACTCAGGCCCCAAATGATGTGGTATCACGACTTGAGCAGAAAATACTAGAACTCCAGGGTGAGCTCGAGCAAGTCCGGAGCTTAGCAAATCTATCCCTCACACTTAATATCCCAGATGTCAACCATTCAAACACTCAGAACCCCGCACCACCACAAAACACACCCAACAAACGCCCACAGAATCCTCCTGCACCTCACCATTATACAACCCCACCACAAAATCAAACTATCCCACCACAGTACCAACAAAACACTTACCCCACTCCGCAAAACACCCCGCCAGTCAATCCTGAACCCTAGAATTCCACCAATGATCACCATTATAACCAAACCCCCGATCACCAAAATAACCCTATATATGTGGAAACCCTACCTCACTCCACTCAACCTATCTCCTATGCACCAGAATCTGCTTAAAAGGATCTGCTCATTAAGAACCTGGCTGAAGAGCTCAAGAAGTTGACAAGTCGGGTTCAAGGCGTCGAAGGAGGCAAAGGGATAGAAGGTATGAACTATGAAGACATGTGCATACAGCCGGATGTAGAACTTCCAGAGGGTTACAAACCTCCCAAGTTTGAGATGTTTGATGGACAGGTGATCTGTGACAAGCTTGTCGGGTTCGGAAAAGATGAAAAGATCCGGATGAAGCTTTTTATGAGGAGCCTTACGGGAGATGCTTTGTCCTGGTACATCATCCAGGATCCTAAGAAATGGTCCAACTGGGTGAGTATGGCGTCTGACTTCATGGACAGATTCAGGTTCAACACAGAGAATGCGCCGGATGTCTTCTACATTCAGAACTTAAAGAAGAAGCCCACAGAAACTTTTCGCGAGTATGCCACTCGTTGGAGGTCAGAAGCAGTCAAAGTCAAGCCAACATTGGAGCAAGAACAGATGAACAAGTTCTTCGTCAGATCACATGATCCGCAGTACTATGAAAGATTGATGGTTATTGAAAATAACAAGTTCTCCAATATCATCAAACTCGGAGAAAGGATTGAAGAGGGCATCAAAAGTGGTATGGTGACAAACTTTGAAGCATTACAGGCCACAAACAAAGCATTGCAGTCAGGGGTATATCGAAGAAGAAAGATGCAGGAACAATAATGATCGCCCAAGGACCCAAAACTCCACTTGTATATGAAACCTCTCCACTTATATACCAAGCACCTCCACCTACATATCAACCATCACCTCCCAGATATTCCCAGCCAACCACTGCTTACCACACATATAATTCCTAACCCCCTCACCTTCAGTCACCTCTAACCCGCCCAAACTACCCAAGACCTCGGCCTAACTTTGATCGCAGACCACCTAGACAATACACTGTCATTACCAAACCTATTGACCAATTGTATGAGAGGCTAAAGGTTGCTGGTTATGTCACTCATATCCCTGCTGCGACCGTAGAGAATCCATCTCAATGGATCAACCCAAACAAGACTTGTGCATACCATTCTGGCATGAAAGGGCACACCAATTATGAGTGCCGAACACTAAAGGATAAGATCCAGACCTTGATTGATAATAAGGTCATTCAGGCCAAAGAAGCTATACCCAATGTCCGCAACAACCCCCTCCCAGATCATAGGGGAGAAGGTGTCAATGTGATAGAGACCGATGAGGAATGGGATCCCGAGGGATCGATTGGGCTTATCAAAGAGGGTGACAATCCTAAGAAACCCGCAGTCACGCTCAATCCTATTATAGTACAAATCCAGCTGCCGGTGGAGGTTGAGATAAATGCATCAGTTCCATTTGAAGTTGAGATTACACCCCCCGCAACTGCGCATGTTCCCTTCGAGGTAGAAGTAACCACGCCTTTCACAGTGACGGTGTCAACCACGACGCCTTTCAACACTAAGGCTATACCTTGGGATTATGTGGCTGAGTCTAGAAGAAGAGGAAAGAACAAAATAGAAGAATCCGGCGCTGCGCAAGGGATGACCAGAACGGGAAGAGTCTATACACCAGAGCATCTGGGATAATCCAACAAGCAAGCTTCTAACATACCACCTGTTATTGAAATAGGCCCGGACGACCTTTGGAGGAAAGTGCAAGAAAAAGAGTATTCAGTCACAGATCATTTGAGCAAGACATCTGCTCAGATATCTATCACGTCACTGCTACAAAATTCAAAAGTGCACATGAATGCTCTCTTAAAGGTGTTAAGTGAGGCGTATGTACCTAACAACATCACTGGCAGAGAGATGGCCAATATGGTGGGACAAGTGTTGGAAAGTCACAAAATCACCTTCCACGAGGACGAGCTGCCATTCGAGGGTTTGAATCATAATAGGCCACTACATATTCCGTGCAATATGAGGACAATTTTATCGCCAGAGTTTTGATAGATGGGAGATCCAGTCTCAATATTTTCCCACTGACAACACTGAAGAAGCTGGGCAAAGGCTTGTATGAAATACGAGAAGGAACCATGAACATGAAGGCATTTGACGGGTCTCAAAGGGCTACCATTGGGGAAATCAATCTCTGTTTACAAATGGGGCCTACATGGTTTGATGACATGTTTCAGGTGTTGGACATATCCGCATCCTATATATATTGTTGGGACGACCATGGATACACGTCGCTGGGGCTGTAGCATCGACTTTGCACCAGGCAGTGAAGTTCGAATGGAAACATCAAGAGGTGATTATCCATGGAGATGGAGCAACCCCATTTATAACCGTCAGACTATCCCAGTGGTTGAGAATATAAAAAGGCTCGGGGGAGAAACATATCATCACATAAAGCGGGTCAATTAAATTGAGAAAGATAAGTGGTGGAGCAGCAAGATAGAAAGTATACTAGCGTGGAGAGGATATGAACCCGGCAAGGGTCTTGGAAAAAACCTTCAGGGTATCTTCAAGCCAATACATTTGAAATGTCATGGTACAACCTTTGGGCTAGGGTATCAGTACACCTGGCAAGAATAAAATGATTGGTCACCACCGTGGCGTGGTTCGTACTATCCACTTGAGCAGCCTGTACCACACTTGAGTCAGACTTTCCGACAGACCAACGCCATATGGGGATTAGAGGAAGAAGAAGCATTGGCCGCCTTGAGGAACTTGTTCCTAGATGATGATGACATGGACTGTTGTGTAATTGTCAAGGAGGAGGAGGAGGAAGGCCTTACCATCCGAGCTGTGGAGAAAAGATCATTCCTCAAGAATTGGACTTTCATACCATCCAGGACCCGATGAGTCCCGAGGTAGCAAGGCTGAACAACAATGTTTATTTTGTTGTTTTCCAAGAAAATGATTTCCCTTTTGCATTTTGTTTTAAATAAAACTTCCAACGTCCAAAAACGTTGTTTAAATTATTGAAAATCACTTTTATGTTTCAATGGATCGATATTTATTATTACCATTTTCTCTCATATCTTTATCTATACATCATCACTATTTCCTGTCTTGGTGAACCAACAACTGTGACATGTAATGAGGCAACGCGACAAAAGGATAGTGATTCAGAAGATGAGGATGTCATACCCGAGGAAATCGTCAGGGAATTAGAGGATTTTGAAAACAAGCCCAAGTCCAACCTGGACGAAACTGAGATAATCAACTTAGGAGATTCCGAAACTATCAAGGAAACCCGCATCAGCATTCACTTATCACCGTCAGAAAAGGAAGAGTACACAGAGTTCCTGAAAGAGTATGAGGACATCTTTTCATGGTCATACGATGATATGACAGGGTTAAGTACATCTATTGTGGCTCACAAGTTGCCCACAAACCCAATGTGTCCACCAGTAAAGCAGAAACTCAGGAAATTCAAGCCGGATATGAGTCTGAAAATCAAAGAGGAGGTCACCAAGCAAATCATGCCAAGGTCCTCAGGGTGGTTGAATACCCAACTTGGTTAGCTAACATCGTGCCAGTTCCAAAGAAAGATGGGAAAGTCAGAGTCTGTATTGATTATCGGGATCTAAACAAAGCAAGTCCCAAGGATGATTTCCCGATACCAAACATACACATTCTGATCGAAAATTGCGCCAAGCATGAACTTCAGTCCTTTGTGGATTGCTTCGCCGGTTATCATCACATTTGGATGGACGAAGAAGACGCAGAGAAAATAGCCTTCATTACACCATGGGGGGTGTACTATTACAAGATGATGTCATTTGGTCTAAAGAATGTTGGGGCTACCTACATGAGGGCTATGGCTACCATTTTTCATGACATGATACATAAGGAGATCGAGGTGTATGCGGACGACGTCATCATCAAATCCAAGAGAGCCACAGATCATAAGCACATTTGAGGAAGTTCTTCAATAGTCTGCAGAAGTACAACCTGAAATTAAACCCTACAAAGTGTGCATTTGGGGTCCCTACCGGAAAGTTACTTGGATTTATTGTCAGCCGTCGAGGGATAGAATTGGATCCATCAAAAGTCAAAGCCATCCAGGAGATACTACCACCGAAGAATAAGAAAGATGTCATGAGTTTTCTAGGACGACTAAACTACATCGGCCGGTTCATAGCCCAATCCACAGCCATATGTGAGCCAATTTTCAAGATGTTGAAGAAAGATGCTGCAACTAGTTGGACCGAGGATTGTCAAAAGGCTTTCGTCAAGATCAAGGAGTACCTATCAACACCCCTAATTTTGGTTCCACCAAATCCAGGCAGACTTTTGCTACTCTACCTCGCAGTGTTAGATGGAGCCTTCGGCTGCGTTCTGGGACAACACGACGAGACAGGGAGAAAGGAACAAGCTATCTATTACCTGAGTAAGAAATTCACTCCATATGAAGCACGATACTCTGTATTGGAACGTACCTGTTGCGCATAGACCTGGATAGCTCAAAAGCTGAGGCATTACTTCCGTGCTTACACAACGTACCTCATATCAAGGATGGATCCCTTGAAATATATCTTACAAAAACCTATGCCCACTGGCAAGCTGGCTAAGTGTAAAATCCTGTTGAGTGAATTTGACATTGTTTATGTAACCCAGAAAGCAGTCAAAAGATACGCACTGGCAGATCATCTTGCTGAAAACCCTGTGGAAAGAGAATACAAATCCCTGAGAACATATTTTCCCGATGAAGAAGTGTTATTTATAGGGGAGGATATTGCTGAATCCTACGACGGTTGGAGGATGTTCTTTGACGGAGCGGAAAATTTCAAAGGTGTCGGTATTGGAGTTGTCTTTGTATAAAAAACTGGCCAACATTACCCGGTATCTGCTAAACTCATATTTCCATGCACCAACAACATATCAGAGTATGAAGCTTGCATCCTAGGACTCAACATGGCCATCGTCATGAACATTCAGGAGATGTTAGTAATCGACAATTCAGATTTGCTTGTTCACCAGGTACAAGGAGAATGGGCCACCAAGAATTCCAAGATATTACCATATCTGCACCATGTGTAGAAATTAAGGAAAAAGTTCACAAAGATAGAGTTTCGACATGTTCCCAGAATTCAGAATGAGTTTGCCGATGCATTGGCTACTTTGTCATCAATGATACAACATCCAGACAAGAACTTCATTGATCCTATCCCAGTAAGGATCCATAGTCAGCCGACATATTGTGCTCATGTCGAAGAAGAAACAGATGGGAAGCCCTGGTTCCACGACATAAAAGGTATCTGACAAAAGTAGAATACCCGGAGCATGCAAACCATACTCAGAAACGCACACTTCGGAGGTTGTCCAACAATTTCTTCCACAACGGAGGAACCCTATATAGAAGAACTCCTGATTTGGGATTGTTAAGGTGCATCGATGCGAAAGAAGCTTCTAAGTTGCTAGAAGAGATACATGTCGGAACCTGCGACCCGCATATGAATGGTTTTGTCTTGGCCAAGAAGATACTCAGGGCCGGTTATTTATGGATGACCATGGAAACATATTGCATCCAGTATGTCCAAAAATGCTACCAATGCCAAGTACATGCAGATATGATAAGAGTGCCGCCAAATGAGCTCAATGCAACAAGCTCACCTTGGCCATTTGCCGCATGGGGAATGGATGTCATTGGTCCGATCGAGCCCACCGCCTCAAATGGGCATCAGTTCATCTTGGTAGCTATTGATTACTTCACCAAATGGGTCGAAGCAGCATCTTACAAGGCAGTGACTAAGAAAGTCATGGCAGATTTTGTCCGCGACCAGATTGTTTGCCGATTCGGAGTTCCGGAGTCCATCATCACTGACAATGCCGCCAATCTCAACAGTGATCTAATGAAAGCCATGTGTGATATCTTCAAAATCAAGCACAAGAATTCCACAACCTATAAACCTCAGATGAATGGAGCTGTAGAAGTCGCCAACAAAAATATCAAGAAGATACTGAGAAAGATGGTAGAAAATCACAAACAATGGCACGAGAAGCTACCATTTGCTTTGCTGGGATGCCATACCACAGTATGCACATCAACCGGGGCAACTCCCTAGTTACTGGTTTACGGTAGTGAAGCTGTTATCCTTGCCGAAGTGGAGATTCCTTCTTTGAGGATCATACAGGAAGCTGAGCTCAGCGATGCAGAATGGATAAGGAACTGTTATGAGCAGCTAGCCTCATAGATGGAAAAAGGATGAATGCAGCATGTCACGATCAACTTTATCAGAACAGAATGTCCAGAGCTTTCAACAAAAGGGTCAAGCCAAGACAGTTCATGCTGGGGTAGCTGGTGTTGAAGAAGATCTTTCCGCATCAGGATGAGGCCAAAGGAAATTCTCTCCCAACTGGCAAGGTCCTTACATAGTTCACAGAGTATTGACGGGATGAGCCCTCATACTCACAGAAATGGACGGAGAAGTCTGGCAAAAAACAATCAATTTAGATGCAGTCAAGCGATACTATGTGTAATTGTTTATGTTTTCACAAATGATGTAAATTGAACTACACTCGACCTGATTCCCATTTAAGAGGGGATACGTAGGCAACCCTGTGGGTTCGGTCACAATTCAATAAAAATCTCCATTTCCCCTACAATCAGAAAATGGGGCAGAATTTTGAGGAGGACCCTCAAAATTCGGAAGCAAGTTCAGCCGATCGCATCATATACAATAATCTGAAATGTTTGTCCGTCTAACTGGGGTAGAATTTTGAGGAAGACCCTCAAAATTCCACAGCAAGAGAAGTCGCAATGTCTCGGATCGTGTCACAGTCATTAGTTCATCTAAATAACTTCCCAAAATATATTTTTTTTACTTTGAAAACTACGCATGCTTGCCTTTTGAAATAACTCTGTTTAGAAAACGCTACCCTCAATGATTTGAACAGGATCTTCAGAATAAGCAAGCGAGCCGACGGAGGCACGAACCAACCTCCCCTTTTACAGAACTCACAATTTTTCCTTGGTTGTAGGAACGAAGAGTATACACGCCCCAAAGTCACAATCTTCATAACAATCGCGATACTAAAATCTACTACCAGCTAAGAGAACTCTGCTATCATCTGCTCTTTATTATATTCTTGCATGAGACTAAGCTCTGTCTCCATCTGCATGAGGCTAAGCCCAGCCTCCAAACTTGCATAAGGTTAAGCTCTGCCTTCATTTGCATGGGACTAAACCCTGTCCCGAATCTTGCATGAGACTAAGCTCTGTCTCCATCTGCATGAGGCTAAGCCCTGTCTCCATACTTGCATAAGGCTAAGCTCTGCCTTCATTTGCATGGGACTAAGCCCTGTTCTGAATCTTGCATGAGACTGAGCTCTATCTCCATCTACATGAGGCTAAGCCTTGCCTCCATACTTGCATAAGGCTAAGCTCTGCCTTCATTTACATAGTACTAATCCATGTCCCGAGTCTTGCATGCGACTAAGCTCTGTCTCTATCTGCATGAGGGTAAGCCCTGCCTCTATACTTGCATAAGGCTAAGCTCTGCTTTCATTTGCATGGGACTAAGCCATGTCCCAAATCTTGCATGAGATAAGCTCTGTCTCCATATGCATGAGGCTAAGCCCTGCCTCCATACTTGCATAAGGCTAAGCTCTACCTTCATTTGCATGGGACTAAGCCCTGTCCCGAATCTTGCATGATACTAAGCTCTGTCTCTATCTGCATGAGGCTAAGCCCTGCCTCCATACTTGCGTTTGGCTAAAATCTACCTTCATTTGCATAGGACTAAGCCCTGTCCCGAATCTTGCATGAGACTAAGCTCTGTCTCCATCTATATGAGGCTAAGACTTGCCTCCATACTTGCATAAGGCTAAGCTCTACCTTCATTTGCATTGGACGAAGCCCTGTCCCGAATCTTGCATGAGACTAAGCTCTGTCTCCATCTGCATGAGGCTAAGCCCTTCCTCCATACTTGCATTTAGCGAAGCTCTACCTTCATTTGCATAGGACTAAGCCCTGTCCCGAATCTTGAATTAGACTAAGCTCTGTCTCCATCTGCATGAGGCTAAGCGTTGCCTCCATACTTGCATTTTTTCCGAGACTAAGCGCTGTCTCCCCGGCACTATCTATTTTGCTCTTCTTTCGGGCTAAGCTCTGCCCTCAACTTCACAAGACTAAGCCTTGTCTTGTTGCCTTTAGCATCATGATATCGCATCTCATGGGCTGAAATATCGTCAACTTGTCCAAAGGCGTCATAGTCTAAAGGCATCATCCTCATAGCCGGAAGACAACATGCCATGGCCTGAGGATCTCTCAAAGTTGCATATCATTATTCAAAGGTGTCATGGTTCGGAGGCACCATTTTCATGGCCTGAGAACATAATTTCATGGCTTGCGAATCCCTCATTGAACAATTCATGGCTCATGACGTCATGGTCTAAGGAAGTCATCCTCAACCGTCCAAAGATAGTTCTCATGGTCCGAAGGGAATCTGCATCATGTTTAAATTTCCGCACAAATACACGTTTGTAGCATCTTTTACTTGAAGGTTACCCAATGAGCAACCATTACCCCAACATGAGCAATCCCGCTCTATTTCCTTCATACTATTTCAAACCTGATCGATCACCGTAACCATTTCACCCATTCAAAACCTCGTGTACGTTCTTGTGATAACTTCGTCGGTATACTTCCCCAATGAATCCAGAACTACACACGACCTGATTCCTATAAAACTAGGGATATGTAGGCAGCTCAGAAACCAGAGTGCGACCTATGTCTCTCAAAACATCTTGCTCGGTCAAAATTGGCCATCATATCTTTACCTGGCAACTCTTTCATCCTTCCCGAGTAAAGAGGGGAAGCTGTTGATACCCAATTTTTCCCTATAATATTTTTTAAATGCATATATATACCTTCAGAACTATGCATTAGCATCAATCGACATTTCCCCATAATTTCTACATTTTTAGGGATTTTTAATTAATTTATCCCAGTATTTTATTCGCATAAATAATTACAAATTGCATCACAAATGACTTTATAACATTTCTTGGTTTAATTTTTTTTGTCTATATTCATATTAAGCTTAAATTATTGCACAAATAGCCACATTTATATTTTTTGGGTTATAATTGCAATAACTTTGAAGTAATAGCCCACGAGTGCATAATTACCGTATCTCACAAGAAATGACCTTTTATATTTTATAATATTAGGTAATTATTCAAATCAATTTTATAAATAAAAATTATTTTTTTATCATTTATTAACTATTTTTACTTATTATTTTATCAATTAAATGGGTATTTAACAAGTAGCCTCTTTTAATTTTGATTTAATTTCGGACCTTAGCCCATATTATTACCCCCAACCCAATTTAAATCATACCACTCTCCCAAAAGGAAGGTATTTTCCCCAAATGAATGTCGGAACCCGATTTCGCGAGAAAAAGGGGGCGCGACATAGGGGTGGGCATAAAATCCGGAAAACCGAATTCCGGACCGAACCGAACCGAACCGAATTAATTCGGTATTTCGGTTTCGTTTTTTTTCGGTATTTCGGTCTAATTCGGTATTACATTTTCGGTATTTCGGTATTTCAGTTCAGTTTTCGGTATTATAATTTTAAAATTTCGGTATACCGAAATTTTATGGATTTTTTTTGAGGCTTTGAGAATATGTTAGTAATTAGTAGTATCAACTTGGGATGAAAGAAATGAGTGAAACACTACAATACTCCCAGTAAGAACTGGGATAGAAAGCCATGAACTGTTGTTGAGAGGATTTGAAGCAAGGGGGTAAAATACATCCATAAGGGAGATAATGCATATATTTAAGAAAGAAACAAGAGACAGAAAAATATTTTTAAATTTCAAAAAAGGGGGTATGGTGTGTCATGCTAACCTTGAAGCTTTCAGATATAATTCGCGTAGTCATTACCTTTTTGAACAGGAAAAATTCTGGTGTACAAACAGCCCCAAAGTCTTTTGCAACTTCTTGTGACTGCAAGAAAAACATCAAGCTGAAGAAGTTCGAACAAGTTCGACGCGAAATAGATTGTAAAATTTTCAGATAAAAAACATAAGAAACAAACAAGCAGTGGATACATGTCAAGTAGTGTTTTGCACACCTCATCTTTGTCCAACAATTAATGAGTATAAAGTATCAGTGCACTTTAGAAGATTTCTTGCCAACTGTGATAACTCCATAATTGTACTTCCACAACTTAGTTTAGACAATTGCAGCCTCAAGGGAGAACAACAAGTCCAAAGAGGTAGAGTCAGAGGCATAAGCAACATACGATCACTGGGTCCAACTGAACCCAAATGACCTCCTGTTCTTATGTCATGGTTGACCTAACTAAACTTCTGGAAGGTATAGTTAAAATGGAAGCGATTAAGAGGCTCCAGGTCAGATATATCTCAGCAACAACTTCATTCATACTTTTTGTAATTTCTCAATCCCCTAAAAGATAATGTAAGTTTCAGTAAAAAGAGTTAAATATTATTGGGCATTGCCTTACGCCTCATTAGGGCTCCACAACAACGTGGGAAATAGTAAGCTTCCAGACATGCTAATTCCCAGCAACCAATTTGGACAGTGGGAGTAGAACAAGTATGAATAGTAACTAGAGTTGTTGATATTCTCAACAGAACTGAACCAGTATTGTTGATATGAGCAGCATTGAAGTTGTTAATACAACGAGCATGTTTTTTAACTTTTGTAGTTCGTTGTTCTTTATCACCACCGAATATTAAACCGATACCATACCGAACCGAAATAAGAAATACTGAACCGTACCGAAATATTTAGGTACGGTATTTGGTATACACAATTGAGAAACCGAATACCGAAATACCGAACCGAAATTCTTAAATACCGAACCGAAATACCGAATGCCCACCCCTAGCGCGACAGTTATTGCTTGTTGCTTTATTTTTATCGTTTCGTTAGCCGAGGGTCTATCGGAAATAGTCTCTTTGCCTTTATAGGATAGGGGTAAGGCTGCACACACACTACCCTCTCCAGACCCCGTGTATGGGATTAAGTTGGGTTTGTTATGTTGTTGTAATTGTTGGGATATATACTATTAACCATGGGTTTGGTTTAGATATAGTATTTGTTGATACCCAATTTTTCCCAAAATATTTTTTTCTAAATTGCATACATACCCTCAAAATCATGCATTAGTAGCAATTGATATTTTTCCATAATTTTTTTACATTTTATTAATTTGTTCAGTATTTTATTCCCAATAAATAATTACAAAGTTACATCATAAATGATTTTCAAAAAAAAATAAAAATTTCTTGATTTAATTTATTATTTATGGTCCTATTAAGACCAAATTATTCCATAAATAGCCAAATTGGCACCTTTTGGCTATAATCGCAATAACTTTGCAATTATAGCCCAAGCATATACTTTTGTACTATTTTTTACCATAAATTAGTCATTTATATTTTTAAATACTAAAATAATAATTTTAAACTATTTTCTATGCATGAAATTCATTTTTTATAATTATTAGCCATTTTAAAAATTAATTTAATTAATTTAAATCAGGTATTTAACAAATAGCCTATTCTATTTAAATTTTAGCCAAATTAGATCAGCCCAAACACCTAACTATATCTGACCCAACAGACCCCAAGCCCAATTCCTAAATCTACCCGGCCCAATGCTGACTTAATCTTGGTCGTTGATCAATTTTGATCAACAGCCCGGATTTAACCTTTACTAATTTAACCTAAATGACCCCCCCACCCCTCATTTTTCTCCTCTCACACTCCGCCGTCACCCTTCACTCTCCTCTCCAAATTCTCTCTTCCCTAACCCTAATTTCCCCTCGTCGTTGCTTGCCTACCGTCGACTATGATGGATTCTCTACCA